>APFE030895119.1:0-10635 GCA_000404065.3 Pinus taeda
TTTTAGACTATTTTCTGTAAATATCAATTGGTTATTGAGTATCTTCTCTTTTCCACTTAGCAAGTGTATCAATGGTAGTTTTTTTAGAGCTTCTACTTTGGATATTTTGACAAGGAGGCCTAGGTGGTGTAACTACCTTTACTTTCGACTCTATTTTTGCACTTTCCTCATGCTCCCCAATTTCACTCCTTTCCTCCTCTAGAAATGGTACTCGTGAGTCTGCTAGTTGTTTAGACCATGTACTCCCTTGTTGTTGCAATGAGTTAATTATGATCAATTTAATCAACTCGTGAGTAGTTATACATGTTTTATGATGTTTTTCAATGCATACAATGTTTGCCATACACTGTAATGATTTTAACAAGTATTAAGGTATATTGATTGTTTTCCTATTACACAAGTGTGCTAACAACATAAAATGATAATGGAACACAATCCCAAAACAAAATTTTCAAGTTATAAAATTCTAAATGAAATAAACTACGTCATCCCAAGGATGAGGAAGGGAGGCCTTGTCAACCCCTCTTCCTTTATACCTTATCTCCCTGCCTTCCTGTAAAAATGTGGCTTTGGATATTGGGTCTCCTATTTTTCAATAGAATGAATTCATTCATATCTATGGTAGACCCGTAACCCTAGCAATTACTTCCTCTATAACAACAGCCCTTATTCCTTTTACTATTAGTCCTTGCTCGTTCAATATCTATGCAAATTCTAGGGAAATTTGTGCATTGAATCCTTTTAGCTTATCAAAGCATGCCAACCTACCCACATTGTGAAACACTTCTAAGGCCTTTGAATGGTGTAATAAAGAATCAATAGAGTCAGGTTCATATAAGATTGTTGCTCCTCCCATGTCTACTCAAAATATTGTTACAAGGTTGACACTTGTTCATGAAAATGTTTGTTAGAGAGGAGAATGTCGATCTTTTAAAATTGACGATATTTCTGTTTCATTGGTTTTATGCCATAATTGACAACTAATGGGAATGATTTCAAGGTGGTCACGTCTATTTTACAAGTGTAATAATGGATATTTGTTATTACTACAAGGTCTAGTCAATAACCACTAATTTGGGATGGTGGAGATGGTGCATTGTACTATGGATACTATCCTCTTCCCCCCAACTTGATGAAAATATCAATCCTTAGTGGGTGTGATGGAGGGTCATGTCAAGGTCTAAAATCCATAAATGTAAATAAATGATAAAAATCATGCCTTTTGTTGACTTACCATTATGTTGACATGGAGACTATACAAGTGATGCTAACTTGAATGACATCATGAAACAACTAATTCATGACATGTGTCTATTTGTGAAGCATTCCATTGCAATAATGTGGCGATAGAGGTTTATGTGTCAAAAAAATCAGGTGTATCAACATAACATTGTAGTTGTCATCCATGAAAATGCAAGAGCACATGATGTGTTAGCTTGTGGTGGTGAACAAATGAAAGTGTCTGTGATTTGCATCAATGGAACTATGTAAAACTATAAAAGTGGCTTGCATATTTACAAAGTTGTATCAATAAGAAATATGTAGAACTGTATCAACAAAATCTGTTCGAATACACTAATGTCTTTCAATAGTAGCAAGTTTGTGAAAGTGTAGCAACTAATAATGGTTGGTAAATATGGAATCTTTAATAACAACAAATTTAAATAATAAACCAATTACAAATAGAGAAGAAAAGATATTAGAACAATACTATAGAGAAATAAAAATATATGTTGGCTACTAACTAGCTAGTTTTCAACCACCACATTCGTCCAATAACGTCGTAGAGGAGTTTTCACCACTATAAATTTTTATTTATTTTAGTTTTCTCTCTTTTTTTTTTTTTTGAATAATAGTAAAATAAACTAAGTGGCTAGCACTGCAAGAAAAATTTCCCTTGCCCCAACAACTTCAAGGTCTGAATATGAATTTGAGACAATGTTGAAAAATGAATCCTTAGAAGTAGGGTTATGATACAACCGTAGACAATGTCCATTGGCAAGCGGGGACGCTTGGGACCCATCAATGGTTATTAATTTCATAGTCCAATTATCAAACATTGTATCTACTACATAAGGACTTAGCTACTTGGTGCACCTCCCTTTTAAATATTTGAATCTGGAGTTATATAATAGAGCTTAATCACCCTGTTAATACACCTTCTTCTTAATAAATTTATCATGACACTTGGAACGATGTTGTTTAATAGTATATGTTCATTGCACAACAACCAAGTGCTTCTCATCTAACTCATTCAACTATTCTAGTTGATGTTTCTAAGCTACAACCAAATCTTCTAAGCTACAACCAAATCTAAATTCACCTCTAAAGCAACTCTGAATGTTTTTATCTCAAATTCAATGGGAATAATGGGACTCTTACAAAATACCAAATCATAGGGAGATAATGTTGTAGTATTACACCAAGTAGTTCTATAAGCCCATAACACTTATGGAAGTCTATTAACCTAGTCTCTTTGGTGGCCTACCAATGTCTTCATGAGAATATATTCAAGTGACTTATTGGTACTTTCCACTTTCCAATTTTCCTATGGATGGTAAGGTGAAGTGACGTGGTGATGAATCCAATATTTCTTGACAAGGTCTTGTATAAACCAAGAAGTGAACTATGTGCCACCATCTATAATTATCTCATTTGGCACTCCATACCAAGCACAAATTTCCTCAAATGAAAATTCTTAAGCAACACTCTCAATTTCCTTAGTGAGTTCTCTTTCCTCGATCCACTTGGTGACGTAGTTTGTGTGTACCAAAATATAATTCTTCTATTGAGATTAGGGATTAATTGGTTCAAAAAAAATATGAAGCCCATTTCTCGAATGGCTCCATCACTAGCTGAGGTTTTAATGGCATTTTATCTAATTGAATAGGCTAGCCCATACTATGATAGTCATCACACCCTTGCACATATTTCTTTGCATCTTGAAATATAGTAGACAAAAAATAACCCATCTAAAGAACCTTATGAAATATCCTCTTATTTGCAAAGTTTCCTCCACAAGGCTCATCATGACAAGCCTTAAGAATATCATGGATCACATCCTCCCTCACACACCTTCTAATTTTCTCATCAAAAAAAGTGTGGAAGAGGTAACCATCCAACCAAAAACATAGAGCACTTCGCTGAATCATTTTTCACTTTTCTTTGGGAGAAAGATGATAGGGGAGCCTTCCTGCGACAAGCTAATTGGAAAAATTTGCATACCAAGGTGAATAAGTATATGCTGCAAGTAGATATTCATATGGAAAAGAGTCTTCAAATGGAACATTATCATTAGTGTTAGTCAATTTATAAAGAAATGTGAAACGATGTTATCTTTTCTACGTTTCTTTACAATAGTAATGTCAAATTCTTGGAGTAACAAAACCATCTAGTAGCCCTGTCATTAGTGGTTGTTTATTAATTAAAAATCAAATAACATAGTGGTAAGTATGAACAAACGTTTGGTAACTAGTATGTAATGCCTAAATTTGTTAATAGAAAGAATAACAACAAGAAACTCTTTTCGAGTTACCATATAATTTACCTCTACATGGGCCAAGTTCTTGTTGATATAGTAGATGATATAAGGTTTATTTTCCTCCTACTCTCCTAGCACAACCCGAATGGCTGTATCGGAAGCATCAGTGGAGATGTGAAACGAAAGACTCTAGTTTGGTCCTCGTAGAATGGGAGTTGTTGTTACACATATTTTTAACACTGCAAAATCATTGTTACACTTATTAGTCCATATAAATTATTTATCTTTTGCTAATAGGGAAAACAATGGAAATGCAATCTTAGCAAATTTTTTCTATAAATTGTTTGTAATAACCTTTCTTCCCAAAAATATACGTACCTCCTTCTATGTCTTATGAGTGGGGATTCTTAAAGTTACCTCAAATTTTGTTGGATCAACCTGCATATCCACAACAGAGAGATAATGTCCTAAAACAATACCTTCACCCATCATCATATGATGCTTTTTAGTACCGATACAAAGGTGGGTCTATATACAATTCTCAAGTTCCTTTTCAAGGATCTTCAAGGCTTCATCAAATGCATCCCCATAGTTTGTAAAGTCATTCAAAAAATTTCCAAACATTCATGGACTAGATCATAAAATATTTCTAACACTGATCGTTAGAAGGTTGTTGGTGCATTAATAAGTCTAAAAGGAAGGACCCCATACGAAAATGTATCCTATGGGAAAGTGAAGGTAGTCTTGTCCTAGTCCTTAGGTGCACTATAAATCTTATTATAACCACTAAACCCATCAAGAAAAGATAAAATATTTTTACTAGATAGAATATCTAGGATCTGATCAATGAAAGGTAGTGGGAAATGATCCTATTGAGTGGCTTTATTAATCTCCCTATAGTCAACACAAACTATCCACTTTCCATTCTTTTTGGGGACAATAATAACTGGAGATACCCATTGATTGTTAAAAATGATATAGATTAAGTTTGCATTTAATAGCTTTTGAACTTGTTCCTTGACAACACTCTTTAGGGCTAGATTCATTCTTTGTTGAGGTTGTCATATATATGAGATCCCTCCTTCAAATAAATATGATGAGTGCATAAAGTGAAATGGATACCCTCAATACTAGGGGTCATAGGTATTTCTTCTATAATATGATCATTTTTAGTATTATCCTCACTAGCTTTGTCTATTACAAAACTTAACAATTGAGATGTTGATGGTGTAACAATAGAAGGGTCACTAATGAAGTTCTTAATAGTATCATCCTCAATCTCATTTTTGAAATGTACAAATTTTCCTATAGTGAGTAATGGATGTATATCAACCTCCTCTAATTTAAACGTAGACCATAAACGATTCCCATATTCTAAACTCGACTTAGTTGGAGGATAAAGAACAAGATGCTTGGTAGTATTGCCACTAGATATAATCATACATCCATTAAATGTGTTTGCAGTGCCCAACCATGGATTGCTTCAAATTAGAGGATGTCCTCCTATGCATGTCTTACGCTATAACACTACAAAATCTACTAGATACTGCCACGAATCTATTGAAATAATAGCATCCTCTAACATTCATTCAAGTCAAATCATAGACCTATCTTGTAATTCTAAAACAGTCATGGGTTGGTCTTATGTTGGTAAGACAAAGGAGTTTGATAGTATCCTTGGTTATATATTAATTTTTGCTCCTAAATCAATGAGGGTATTTGGAAGATTTGTTCTTCCAATATGGATAACCACTTTTGGGTTACTAGGATCTTCATATTTGGTAAAGGTATTATCCTCTAACATTAGTTTTGGTAATTTTACAATTACATGTACAATATGCGGATCTCATGCATTCCTAAATGGATTTTTGACACATAATTCTCTAACTGTTTTAGTGTAAATTGGAACATATTGAATCACTTGAACTAAGGGGATTCAGACATGAAAATTTTACAATTCCTTCAAGAATGCAGATTTATATTGAGGAGTAGTTTTGTCTTTAGTTCATATTTTTGGATAAGGCGGGTGCAAAGAAGTCTCATTATGAGTAGTTGTTACAGGTCTCACAGCTGGGGTAACATCAAATATTATGGTGACATCAAAGGTATCATTCATTGTCACAATGGTATTAGTAGTAGCACTAGCTATTACAACCTCATGAGTGTTGTCTTCTATCTTAGCACTAGTAGTAAAATTAGTTGTTACAACCTGTAGTACCTTAAAAATGGTAGAACAAACACATGGAATCTCCATATTTCCTTTTTTTTTTTCTCTTCCTAAAAAATATAACATTCATCCATTGTATATTATCCATAATCCATTAGTGATTCATGTTTACAAAAAAAATGATAGTCATTAATAAAACTTGGAATTGATCTTCAAAACATTAGAAAAGGAAACAATTACCATAATATCAAAATAGAAAAGCGTAATTCTGCAAATACTTCTCAAACACAATGTTAGTATTGGTAAAAACAACCAATATTACCTCATGTCTTCACCAATAGTGTATGGGGTATCAAGTCCACCAAATGTCCCTTTGGATCTCTCTTAAATATGCTCAAATTCTCACCATTTGAAGCACCCAAAAAATGTTTTAGAGAAAATACAAAGATGGTTTGTTTATTCAAAAAAATACATTTTTACCCATGCACACTTTTCTACCGAAAATTTCTCCTTTTATAAATTATCATAACCCTTTGAGAAAATACGAAATTAATTCAAAGGCAAGTCAATTCATTAATTAAATAATTAATTCTCATTTTATTTCACTTTACGAAATACCATGGGAAATACCACGGGCTTCCTAAACCATTGCTTTGAAGCCACCATTTCACATTTTATTTTGACTTCATATTCTTTCACAGGCACCCCCATTTAAAACACTTGGGGATATATGTTGGGATCACGATTGTCGTTACACAAAAACCCGCATGTGTTCGTAAAAAGATGCACCTCTCAAGTTAATGGATCCTTGAAAGGTGGTTAAGAACATGTTGCAATATACATAGGGAGCGTTTCATTATCCAATGCTCAAGAATCCCCCCCCCAATGTGATCTGAGCTTGTTTTGAACTTGAGAACTTTGACTCTGTTGACACCTAATCATTGTGATTGGGTAAATATCTATAAATAAATAAATGAGAAATGTGAACAGTCATCGAGAGATGAACTGAAGAGTCTCTCCCTCATGTATATAACAGACCTACCTGATTGAATGAAAATGAATCAGTTTTTCTGCTTAATGGGGTTACTACCTGGCTTGACATGATATCAGAGCCAACTCCTTTTTTAGCTCGTGTGCCTTGTAACTCCCTTGTTTGACTGAGTGCTTGTACTGCCTGTGCTCTGCTACATATTCCATTACTTGCACCCTGCTCCATACAATACGCTGCCCAGATATGCGTTTGTGCTAGATTCTAACATTTTCTGTCATGCCTGCTATGGTTTTCATTGTTTAATGCTCTACGCATAACCGTCCGAGCTCATTCCGCCCAGTTCTAGCTGTCCATACTATGATTATGATTGAAATCATCTTTGAACCCTACCTGTGTGCCCTCCATTGTGAACAAAAAAAAACTACGCATGAGACCTTCGTTCAAACTGTCGGCCTCCTGTTGCTTTCACTGCTGAATTAGTGGATACAGAAATATCTCGAATTGCTCATCAATCAAGTTTGGATTTCTCTCGATAGGGTTGCTTTCGTTTTTTGTAAATGTTGTTTCAGAATCTATTGACCAGGTTTGATACCTCTGGGCCATTATTAAATCCTCAAGGAACGCGGCGGGAACATCGTATGACCATTCCTCTGGACTTGAAGCAAAAACTCAAACTGCTTCATAAAATATCCTTTCACCTCTCCAACGCTGTTTGATTGCAAGGATTTTTTTTTCTTATTTGTTCGCTGGGGTTGTGGAGAATTTTCTGTTCGAAGATAAAATACCGGGGGGCAAGGGTTTGCTGAACGGAAAATTAGCTACCGAGTAATTGTCATTACAAAGGTTTTCAAATCCTGCAAACCCTCGGCGCAATATGTCTGAAGGCATCCGTGGACATGGAGACCGATGAGTGTTTGAATGGTGTTAAAATATAATGCATTAAAATGTTATATTTAGTGAATATTTTTAGGGTAGCGAGGTATAATGTTTGAGAATACATACATATGTATTATACCATAGTGTTGTTTGGGCTACCATAGTTTTGTTTTCATAAAACTGTTTTCAAAGTGACTAACATAGTTAACGCTCCTGCGTTTAACTGTGTTTAATATATTGTTTGAGGCTAGATTACATTTTGATATCAGAATCAATTTTCTTTTAGCAGCAGAAATATTTTTACAGCTCTTGGATTTTACAATGCATTCAATCATATCTATGGTGGGAATAGTTCTGACTGGCAAGGAGAACTATCCTGAATGGTCCCGGATGATAAAACACACCCTCATTTTGAATGAGTTGTGGAAAGGAATGTGTGTCAGAGAAGGAGACAATGACCCAGTATAGCCTACCTCAGACAAAGAGCTCGTCATTTGGGAAAACAAGAACAACAAAGCTTATGCATTAATCGCAACATCTGTAAATGAAGAGGTGAGTCATCATATTTCGTCATATTCAACTGCCTTTGAAGCCTTACAAAATCTGAAAGAACTCTATGACTCACATTCTGCACTTGGAGTTGTTCAACTCATGATTAAACTCTTCACTCTTGAACTGCAAAGTAATGATCCTCTTGCTCTTGCATCTGAAGTAAAGTCTATAATGCATGATATCAAATCCACTAAGGTTGAATTGGATATTCCTCTTATCACCTTTCTCAAGGCACTTTATCCTACTTACTCCAATTATCTTGAGTCATTGCAAGAAAATGGAAATCTCAAAGAAATCACTTTTGACTCTCTTGTGAAAAAGTTTGCTGAAATAGAGAAAGCTTTTGGAAAGAAGACAACCCTTGAATCTTCTGAAGAGGATGTGTGCCTTGCTCATAAAGAAAAGAATCCTGCTAAAGATTCTTCCAGAGGAAGAGGTGGTCGAAGAGGAAGAGGAAGATATTTTAGAGGCAGGGGGGGTAGACACTCTCAAGGAGAAAAGGCAGATTTGCACTGCATACACTTCAAAAGAAATGGATCACATGATGCCTCTACATGCAAGTTACCATGGAACAAAATTGAGTAGCAGAGAAACCAACAGAAAGGTAAAACTGATGATACAGACAAAGATAAAGCACCTAAATCCGCTCACTATGTTGTGGCACAATGTAATATTGGAGTAAATGAAGATTTATTTAATGCTTCACTTGCTTCTTGGAAAAATGATTGGTTGCTTGCTTCAGGAGCAACCTACCACATGACTCATAGAAAAGATTTTTTTGAAGAATTTACTGACAATGTTGATGGAGCAGTATACTTTGCAGATCAATCAAAAATCAAGCCATCAGGGCTTGGCACAATTAGGCTTAAACTGCCTGATCTTCCAGACTTTCTTCTGCATCATGTTCTATATCTCCCATAGTTCAAGAGAAACTTGTTGTTCTTGGTCCACATCCACCAGCAAGGTCACTCCATTCATATGTTTGATGGCAAGCTTGAGGTAAGAAAAGCATCGACCACTCACTTGTCATGAGGGGAATAGAAGAAGAAAGGCTTCTCAAGCTGCAAGGAACCTCTTCTCGTGCACAACATTTCTCATACAACTCACATTATGAAGAAGGTACATTTCCATCAAGTTTATTATGGCATGCTAGATTTGGACATTTGAACTATGACAGCCTCTGCTTGTTGAAGAAAAAATGTGTTGTTGGTTTGCCTACAATTCCTAGGAAATTTAAGCAATGTGATGCTTGTATTCTAGGAAAGCATATCAAACAGTCTTTTCATGATTCACATTCAAGAGCACATAGAAAACTTGAACTCATTCATTCAGATTTATGTGGTCCAATGCTTGTTTCTTCTGCAAATGGAAACAAATATATGATGACATTTATTGATGACTACACCAGAGTGCGTTGGGTTTATTCATTGAAGAACAAATCTGATGCTTTTCAGACATTCAAGAACCTTCATAAATGGATTGAAAATGATGCACAATCTCATATTGGTTCTATTCACACTGATAATGGAAAAGAATACACTTCAAGTGAATTTGAAAACTATCTTCGCCAACATGGGATCAAACATCAAACAACTATGCCTTATAATCCCCACCAGAACGGTGTAGCTGAAAGAATGAATGGGACAATCTTAAATATGGTGCACTCCATGATGTTTTTCAAAAATGTAAAATTGATGTTTTGGGTTGATGCAGTTCTATGCGCTGTATATATAAAGAATAGATGTCCATTTAATGCTATCAGAAACAAGACTCCCTATGAAATGTGGTATGGGCACATTCCTTCGGTAAAGCATCTCAGGGTTTTTGGTTCCACTAGTTATGCCTTGATACCAAAGGTACATAGAAACAAACTTGGTGCTAAAAGTCATAAGTGTATCTTCCTGGGGTATTCAAACACCTCCAAGCATACTGCCTCTATGATGAAGAAAATAAAAAGTTTGTTATATCTAGAGATGTAATTTTTCTTGAATCATCCAAATCTGACAAT
Source organism: Pinus taeda (assembly GCA_000404065.3). NCBI lineage: Eukaryota > Viridiplantae > Streptophyta > Pinopsida > Pinales > Pinaceae > Pinus > Pinus taeda. The sequence goes on from APFE030895119.1 coordinate 10,076, forward strand.
GTTGTTGAGCGGCAACTTGATCGCTTGGATAGATTCGCAAAAATGAAATCATTTCAAGAATTTGAAAATCAGATTCCACATCTTGAAGGGGGGATTCCTATACTAGATCAACATGTGGAATCTTCTTCTGAAGAATACTCTCCCCGACTGAAACTCCAACAACGGATGATGCTTTAAGTGATGTAATTGATAGAATTGGGAGACTCAATCTTGATTCACTCCCAACTCAATCAACAGAGTAGCCTGGACCATCTCAAAACGGTCCCCCAAAGTGGCTGACAAAGACACTTGAAAGTGTTCATCCTAATGAAATTGGAAAAACAGGAACCAAAAATTCAAACCGACAAATGGAGGTGATGTAGATGACTCTAATTCACCTGTTGATATGGATGTTTCTTATGATTGTGAATTGAACTTGTCTACAGATTTTGAACCAACTTCTTTTAAAGAAGTTGCTTCTCATGATGAATGGAAAGAAGCAATGCAAAAGGAGTATGATGCCCTCATAAAGAACGGCACTTGGAAGCTGGTTGATCCTCCATTTGGAACCAAACCAATTG
>APFE030895121.1:0-25555 GCA_000404065.3 Pinus taeda
CTCTCGAGCCCGAAAAAGTATAAAACGATGCTCGAAAGAACCGCCCGATCATTACGACTGAGGAGTACTTTTCGTAAATAGTGACTTCGACCCGAAAAAGTAAAAAAGTAGTTAGAAGCACGTTGTTTTAGAGCCAATAACGAGCGCGAAACGACAAACACTCGGCGATCTTTGTTAATTTAAACGATTGAAAAAAGAGCTTTAAAAGCGACCGCCTCTCGTTCCTTTTGACAAGCTGAAAGGGGGCTCGACTATCTTTTCTTGCTTTATGTCGGAAAAGAGCTTAAAGATGACATTTTGGGACCAAGTGTATATAGATCCATTGTGACTTCGCCGGTTCCAAGGACCTGCACAAGAAAACCACCCGCGTAAACTCGTTCGATATGTTAAAAACATAGTAAAACATGCGTAAAGGCATCACATAGTGACATTAGCACTAAATCCATGGTGAAATATGACAAAAACCCACTTTTATAAAGTCAATTAAGAATTTTTACCATAAATAGGGGGGTAAAAATCATTTTTTACCATTTTACCGTTTTGAGCCTTAGAGAACATTGTGGAGCTGCGAAGTTGACAGAGCGAATTCCACCCCGTGCGGACACCATTCAGCTGGCAGCTTGTTCCAGGTAGGTTCCTCTTGCCCTGTGCTTTGTTTTGAGTCTCTTTTTAAGCATTTCCACCGTGAGATTTGGCCGTTTGGCCGAATCCTTTGAGCGTTGGTGCGCTCTCGGTCAACGCGGATTCGCCCATCGGGTCCGCGCTGATCGATTTAGTTTACACACACCACTTCCCGGGTCAACGCGGAAAACATGTGTGCTTCCGCGCTGACCCGAGGAAAAAACAAAGGGCCGCCATTATCAGCGCGACTGTTTTAAAAACAGTCATGCTGGCGCCGTGAAGCTTGATTTTTAAACTTTTGAACGCATAAACTTCAATGGTTAGCACTCTAATGTTTTTTGGTGGTCATGCAGGACACAATGGCATTTGTGTGGCAAGAGAGGGCCCATGATAACCAAGATATAGCCGCTTTTGCTAATGCGGGATGCCGAAATGCAATGCGGGCATGCGGTTTCCTAAAATTTTTCCTCACTCCACGCCTGAGGGCACAGCCAGACCTTCTGGAGCTCTTGATCAGAGCTTGGAATCCAGTGGATGGAAAATTTATGATTCGAGGCCGTGACATCGAGTTTGATTCCATGGATATCTATTTTTTGATTGGATTGTCACGTCGGGGTGTGATGCCCATCCTGGAGGGGTAACGTCCCAGCGGCGAGACGCTCGACCCGCTCATGGCTCGGGTGTGCCCACAGGCGCATAAAACACGGAGCGGGAAGGTAAGCATTCCATCAGTGGGTGACGGTGACATGGTCCTTCGCACCATACTCTTCATGGTGACCCGGGCAGCAGGGAGTTTGGCCAATCATGAGGCCTCAAAGGCCCACCTATTGCTAGCTCTCGAGTGTCTACAGCCCACAGGTTTCAACTGGGCAGCAGCGGTGACGACCAGTATGAAGAGGCAATTGAGCAACTGCCGATGTGGAGAGTCGAAGCAGTTCGGCTATGGATCGCTCTTACTTCTGTTCATGTTCGAACGGGTGCCGGCCCTACAGCGGCAGACTATGGTGGTGGATTCGCCTAACAGTCCACGGGAGACGAGGGCCACTCGATGGGCCCGGGTCATGTCGCGTGGAGGTGGCAGCCGCTCAGTGTCATGGGATGTTTTCTTTCGAGAGTGGCTGGATCGCCAAGTCATCTTTGTCGAGGACTGGCCATATGCCGGTATCGATTTCTGTGGTGATCCCGACATGCCACTGCCTGCGGGAGAGCAGTGGGACGATGGAGGTAAAACACTTGATCTCTTTTTGCTTTTTTATCTTTTGTAATGTTTTTAAATTTTTCATGTACACGTCCTAATAAACGCTATGATATGCAGATGTGGGACCTATGAGACCCCTTGGTCTGGCTCCAGAGGCACAGAGAAAGGGACAAGGCGCTGCGGTCCTGGCCCTGGCTCCTCCAGTAGGCGACATGTTGGAGACTGTGGTACACAACCTTGAGGGCTTACTGGCAGGAGTGCCAGATTACCAGGGGATCGAGGAGGTCCCCATAGCTTCCCAGATTCATACAGTGGGTGTGGAACCCAGGATGCACCGCCTTTTGAGGCGGGTGGCACGAGCAGTGGCATCCTACAGAGAGCATAACCTACCGTAGTAGATGCCTAGGGTTCATTTTCCACTAATGTTTTTGAGAGACATACGTCTCAGATGTACTGAGGACGTCGGATTTACTTCAGACATGTACACTTATTTTTTGAGCGCCTTAGTGTGCCGCACGATATATATATATATATACCGATTTTGGATGGATTTTTTACATGTGATGATGTTTTAATATGCTATGCAAATGTCTAATACAAATGTGATCTAATGTATCAGTTGCACAACATACGATCCATGTATTTTTATATTTTTGGCAAGCTTAAAAGCACACATACATGCAAACTATGCTTGGGAAATAATTTATTTACATATGCTTATTCTTAGATGGATCTTTTCTTCACGTAATGATGTGTTTTATATGCTATGCGACTGTTCGACACACATGTAATCTAATGTATCTACTGCATAAGAAATGACCCATTATGGAACACATATATTTTATTTTTACAGAAGCTTGAAAACACACATGAGAATCACGTATGCAAACTATGCTTTATGGGAAATTTTATTTTTATGCAAGCTTAAAAGCACATGGTACATATGCAAACTCTGCTTGATGGGAAATGAAACGGGCATGCCCCCCAGCATCGTGTCTCAATTCGAGGTACATGCCCCCCAAGCTTCAGTCCATTGAAAATGGGTTGAAGGTTGACATAATGGTTATTGCGCTCGAAATGCACAAGCTCATGTTTCATTGTTTTAACGAGGTTGACATAATGGTTATGAACTATCCTCGGGACTCCTTGTTTCATTTTTAGGGAGCTTGACATAGGAAAGTGAACTTTGCTCCGCCCGAACTTCATCATAATGAACAGGAAGTCAGGGCTTCCAAGAGTGGCGCTCCTGGTGGGAGGTCAATGTCTCGGAAGTCAGGACCCAATTCCCCCAGGACACTATGCATGACGACGGCATTTCTGGATATAGGCACGGGAGCGGTGGCCACGTAGTTGATCTGGGGTGAGACAGATGCAACTGGTGGATGAGAACCAAGAGGGAAGGACAATTGTGCCGGAGGGGCTTGTGGACGAATGAATGATAATTGATCCATTATCACTATTCTTCCATTGTGTGGGAAGCAAACCACATGGAAAAGTGAAGAAACAAGGGCTCCCATGGCATACGCATAGTCACGACTAAGGAGAAGACTGAAGTCTAAAGAACCTTGGGTAACCGAGATGTCTATATAGACAGTCTTGCTTCCCAAAGTGATAGGGAACTTTGGAAGGATCCCTAATGGTTGACTCGTTCCTTCGTGAAAAGCGGTGAGATTCGGTGCAGCCGGTACAAGCGGTGGGGAGCCCAAATCCTGCCAAGTAGTAATGAGCATAAGACTAACTGATGCTCCTTCATCTAACACAGTGCCAGGCAGCGCCATATGGGAGGCATAGGCGGTGACCCAGAAAGGCACATGGGATGGAAGGGGAGGGGTAGTCAAACAACTCCAATCGAAGGAAATGACCGAACTACTTGGTGGGGGAACCATATGGTTGCCCCCCTACTCGGAAGGAACCGAATCGGAATTCTCCGTAGAGGTTGGGATGGGAAAACCATTACCAAGCTCAGGAGAATTCGACGAGACGAGAAGAACATGGGAATTTTGCTCTTCCGAAACAGAGTGGTCGACAGGAGGTGAACTCCAGTCGACACTCTTCCTGACCAATGGTTGGTCTGGAGCAGGCTGGGCACAGCCAGGTTCGGGAAGAGGGGCCTGGACAAGAGAAGAATGTGAACCAATCTCATTGTCAGGAGGCGAATGATCTGCAGCTGCAGAAAGACGTTGATATCCAACGGGGAGTTGGGGTGAGGGAGCTGGGAGACTTTCCAAAACAGTGGAGGCTCTATCCATGAGTGGACAAAGGTGAAGGGGATGATTGCCTTCACAAATTCTGCAGGGGATTCAAATCTTCCCTTTTCCCTTACCATTCCCGACTGATGAGGTAACATCGCCATGAGCCTCAGTGGACAATGAGGAGCGAGCCAGATCACGAGACCATACTTCTAAGATCCTGGGAATGCCAGGACAATCGCGAAGAAGATGGTCCTCCTTGCATAATTGACAGGGAAATTTAACCTTCCGCGGAGGAGTGGAAGGGGGCCCAACTTCAGGTGTACTCGAGGGAACAACAGTTATATTTGTAGCCTCTCCCTTAGGAGACTTCTTCTTCTTTTTCTTGTTCTTCTTTTTCTTAGCCACTTGGTTATTCGAATCGAGACTTTCACCAGGCGAAGTACAAGAAGGAGACGTAGAAGTAGGCGTCGAAGGGGAGGGATCCACCTTAGGTTCAACATGATGTTGTTCAGGTGGAGGGACTGATGGAGTATCAGCCGACCCGGTAGGGACCAAAGATGTTGAAAACAACCAAACAGGCAACCCGATAGTTAACCCCGGAAGGGATAATGTCGCCATATAAGGAGCACCAACATTCCCAAGAGGAGGGAAATGACTAAGATTCCCGTTAGGAGGGGAACTTGGGTTGGTGAACCCTAGAAAAGTTGCCATAGCAAAAAGAAACCTACTCAAGCTAACACACACAAGATCTAACCAGGTAACGTTATCGTGGTCGAATAAATTTTTAAGACACGGGAACTGAACTTGACCTTTTCATGTTTCGAGAGTCGAGAAAAGGACGAAAAGATGACTCTAGTCTCCTTTGAATGTTTAATGAGCACGAAGTGACAAGACGCTCACTTACACCTTTTCTTTTAGAGAGTCTGAAAAGGATCAAAAGTGACTGCTCTGGAGATTCTAAGCAAAAGGGTTTACCAAGCAACCCGTAAAACTGCTATATACACCTTGGCAATCATATGAGAACCAAGGACTTTACGTACTGCAGTCAATCTTCCCGAATGCTATGTTTGGTGCGTTACGGTTCACAAGGCGGCAGACTCGACTTCCTATGGATAAAGGATGTAAACCTAGTGGAGTCTCCCCATATATACGCGACGGTACGTGGGAGCCCAAATCCGTGCTAGACCACAATTGAATCACACCAGGAGGAATCACCCAACCTTAATGCGAAAGCAAGAGTGACTAGGTTTAACGACGCCGGAGCACGTATCTAGCCTAGACCCCTAGATATTTGCGTTAAGTTCCAATGCGTTTTTAAGTAAATTCGGTTTATTTTACGGTTGATCTTGAATTAAGTTTTGATTTCAGGTCCTACCGTATGATCTCTCACAATTACTTAGATGCAAACTACATGCCAAAGAACATCATTTCGCTCGATGAATTCTAGCTATGAGAAGGTTAGGAATTTTCAAATCAAACAAAATGAACTCAAGCAATCAAACAACCTAATGCAACTAATGGCAAGGAAATGAAACTTTTCTTTTGAAAACACAAATCAACGAAATGTCCTTTTTCCTTTTAACTATTGAATGCAAAAGATATTAGTTTGATTTTCTTTTCAATGGCACAAAGCACTTAAAATGAATTTTGAGAGATAGCCACACCAAGCAAAAGGAATAAAATCACTCGATGAAAAGACAACAAAGTCCCCAAGATACCAAAGCAGTTTTCCAAATCAAAGGAAAAAATAAGGTTTATGAGCTATGTGATCTAAGCTCAGCAAGACAAAAAGGAATTCAAACAAGGAGGAAGCAAATCGCTTGGAACACAACCCAAATACTTTCAACAATCACCAAGCAAATGTGAAAAGAAAATCTAAAGTTGGCTGGTCAAACAAGAAAACAAGATCCCACGGAAGGCTTGACACACACACGGCCACTAGATGCCCTAGGGCTAGGGTGCGAAATCAATAGAGAAAAGCAAACACCCAGAGGATGGGAGTTCAAAACCAGTCAAATAGGGATTCAACACATTCCAGCAACCGTAAAAGTCAAGGCAAGATACAAACCAAGTAGTGAAAGCGAAGAGGAAGGTTTTGCAAAAACGAAAAACAAGCAATAAACGAACCCTTGCGGAACAAGACTTTGCAAGAAAGTATCTCACAGTTCAAACAACATAAATCAAGTCATAAGCCAGGTGGAAAGAACAGGGGATAGCCAAACCAACAGGTTCAGGAGGCAAAATTGAACAAAATTCAATTCTACAGGATCAGCACAGGTGACCCTCAGCAACTAAGTGCTGACCAGACAACGCGCGTAGCAACTTTGCGCTGTCAGCGCGGAAGGACATGGATTAAGGGTGCTGGCTCGAAAACAAGGTCAGTGTGACTGTTAAACGTACAAGTGCGATGACAGTGAATTCAAAGAAACAGATACGCGATGTCAGCGTGACTGTTCTGATATAAACCGCGCTGAGGCTAAAAAACAGGCAAAATCAAACCAAAAGCTCCCAAACCAAGGTAATAGCTTTTAAAACAACTAAGGCATTTCCCAGAGTGGACCAGGAAATCAAAAACAGAAAACTAATCCCCAATCTTTGACAAGAGAATAACAATCAAACTCAAAACAAGGATGAACAACAAAAGACACAAGCAACGTCCCCAGCGGAGTCGCCAAATTGTTGGAGAGGTAAATCCCCTCTACGAATAGAGGCGATCCCTACTAGCCCAGGACGGGTCTAGCAACAATCAATCAATGCTACTATGCAAGCTCCTACTTGCAACTAAAAGGTGGGCAATGAACACCTACTTGGATTCCAGCACTATTGTTTGATGAAGAGATTCCACTCTCGCTCCTTTGCTCTGGTCGGTCACGATCCTCAACTATCCTCGCGGATGGACACCTGCACATGTAAAGAGAGAACAAACACAAGTGTGAAATCTAGTAAAAGCAACTATACATCAGTCAGAAAGGATGTAATTCACATTAACCATTCTAAGACAAATGAGAATGGAACCATAACAGTAGTCATCTATCTTTTATTAATCAAAAACAAAGAAAGATACAACCAATGTTCTGACGCTGAGTCCTTCTCAAGAGGGTCCAGCCAGCAAGTCTCATAAGCATTCACCCTTGGAGGTAGATCTCCCAAGACAAACAACTCTCTCTCTCACACAAGGCAACAAGACTTCATAACCTTCCTTAAGCTCTCTAGCAATCCACACTTAACACACCAACTTCCTATTAGGAGCAACACTAAAACACTATGAATTCCTCTTATGCCAAAAACTATATCCAAAAACTAGCTGCTCATGGCAATGGTGGAGGCTTATATAGGAGGAGTCTCCATGAATGGTGGAAGGATAAGCTTATCTCCAAGAAAGGTGGCTCATATGATGAACAGACATGCCATAGAAGGGAGGGCGACATTCACAAGGCTAACAACCAGGTCTAGAGTCATCTGGAAGGTTGGCTGTTAGAACAAATTCTCCTAAACAGGATCAGCGCGGGTGAATAACTGGACTGGCGCGCTGACGTCGCATCTCAGTAACGGGGGAAGCTATGTCAGCGCGATTTAATACAAACAGAGGATGCGCTGTGTATGAAATTCGACCAGCGCGGAAAACCCGTGTGCTTCCGCGCTGGCAGCACATCAGTTGCACTAGAAGCCGCCAGTCAGCGCAGTTATTTCAATAATAGTCACGATGATCAAATAAACTTTGGCATGGAGGGTTATTTGGCCATTTCAGAGAGCATGAGCATGATGTATTTGATTTCATGACATAGTAGGGAGACTGACAAGGAGACAGTGACAAATTACTGTGTAACAGGCGATTTTTTAAAGTTTTTCAATGTGAGTGTTTCTTCAGTATATGCGATGTGATGAGGTTTTGCGTCGCATTCTCACCTTTTGTCATTTTAACTCATTAGAAGATGTATCTTATCATCCTTTGCGCGATGTGATATCCTTTAAGGAGTAAATTTAATTTTCTTCATCATGAAACTTAGTTTTTTTAGATTTTTCAAGGTATTTTCATAAGTCCATGATGTTGTAAGTTTCATCTAAAAAGGAAAATGTAACACTAACTAATTTTTTTGAGGGTCCCCACTTATTTAGTATTAGAAATAATACTTCATAAGGAGGGGGGTTGTTGGTGGCCACAACAATTGGCGATTCACTTGGAAGAACCAGTTATCTATGTATTTCTATTGAACCTTGTCAGCTTCCAAAACAACAAATTTTTCATAAAATTAAACTTTATTATCGAAAGATAAAGTACATTATGCTCTAACCTATCAATGACATTTTGCTTCATCTATTTTCAACTTTGATTATTTGTTGCCTCAAGTTAGTCCTTGTGTTTACATCAGTCATTACTTGGTCTGTAAAGATAAAACAAAGTCTTCTATGTAAACCAGTTTTAAAATATACTCATTTGTCGTAGGTAGAGCCTTTGTTGCCAGCAGGCGTTCATAGCCTCCATAGGGTTACCTTTTACCCAGCAATGATCCTGTATCCTACTTAAAGAAACCTACAACTCTCAAAGAAGAATCCATATTTACACTTATTGTTTTGCTTTTCTTTTTATTCTTAAACAACAATGTCTTGGTTTGGTGGCCAATTTATGACACAGTTGTTCACTTGATTTATAACTTTGTTGAACAAGCTGGCTCATGATGAGACCCCTTGCCTCTTGATTGTAATAATCTTGAGTCATTGCCCTATTATGGTATGTAGTATTTGGCAAAGTCAACAAGTTATAATATTTGTGATTATGATAAGCCGGCTCGTGATGAGACCTCTCATTCTTCAAGATGAAGTGTATCGTTGGATTTTTCCTCTGAAAGTTGTGATTTCCTTAGGAGGGAGGAAGTCATTGTCTTCTTTAGATAGCTCTGGATGACAATGATAGATTTTTTGGAAGTAACTGTTCTACAGAGAATCTTTATTTTGTTATTGATACCTTTCATTACACTGATATAAAACAATTTCTTCACTAAAGGTTATTTTCATCAAACTTTTATGAAGTTAAAATTAGTGTCATATCTAGGTTAGAGTCTTTAACTATAACTTTCAATAATAAAGATCAATTTTCCAAAAGATTTGCTATTTATACAAGCAAAAAATCAAAATCTGAAAGAGAGTTGGTATCTTTTTCATAAATGCCTAATGTAACCATTCACAACTGGTTTTATTATGAAAAAAGAGAAAAACTATTACTCTAAAAAATAGAAGAATAATCTTCTATGGAAAATATTTCTTAAGAATTTGTCCATTGACAGGAAAAGAGTCTCTTTTACCTGCTAAATCCTGTAACACAAATGTCGATGGACCTAAGACTTCTACAATTTGAAAAGGACCAAGCCACATTCTTTGAAATTTTGTATGTTTACCCTTTTCTTCGTGTGCCTTGTCCCATTTTAAAACTAAATCTCCTACCTGAAAATCTTTTCTAGTCATTATATTTGAATCAAAAGAGGATTTTACTAGTGCCTGATGATGAGCATGCATTTTCTTAGCTTGTTCTCGTTGTTCTTCTAATTTGATTATTTCCATTTGTCTTAAGTGTAATGAGGAAGTTGGTACTTCATCAATGTATTGAACTAGAGACAGAGAAGGAATTGCTAAATGAGTCAGAAGAACTACTTCTCTCCCATAAACTAAATTAAAGGGAGAAGTGCTGATGGAAGCTTTTTTCGTTACTCGGTCTGCCCATAAAGCGTATATTAAAGATTTATGCCAATTTTTATGATTTTGGTCTATTTTTCTTTTGATAATCCTGATGAGGTTTTTGTTTGTAGACTCGGCTAATCCGTTGCCCTGTGGATAATAATTGGCCGAATATTTAAGTTTGAATCCTATTTTAAGTGCAAATTCAGTCATTGCATTTCCAGAAAAGTATGATGCATTATCGAACATTAAAGCGGAAGGTAACCCAAACCTGGTGATTATAGATTGATCTATGAACTCAATGATATTTTCAGCATTAGTTTTCTTGAGTGGAACTGCTTCTACCCACTTAGTAAAATAATCTATTGCTGTAAGGATATATCTATGCTGCTTGGAAGAGTGACGAACGATCTCACCTATTATGTCCAATCCCCACTGACTGAAAGGTTGGCCGATGTTAACTGGTTGTAGTGGTAAGGATGGCTTCTTCTGTCTCCCAGCAGTAGTTTGGCAAACTTGACATTTCCTCACATAACTGTGCGAGTCTTTGAATAACGTGGGCCAGTAATATCCTGCACGCAAGATTTTATGTGCAGTAGCATCTCCAGCATAGTGTCCGCCTGCTGGCCCATCGTGGAGTTCCTGCAAAACGTTATCAGCTTCAGATTTCTCAAGACATCTAAGGAGAATAGAATCGTAATTCATTCTAAAAAGAATATCATTTATGAGCTGATATTGTTTGGCTTTTAATCTTAGAGCTCTTTTCTTAGCGTAATCGAGGTATGAAGGAGCATGTCCATTCTTAAGATAATAAATGATATCAGCATATAATGATTGCTCATCATTTAGGCTTACCTCGCACACTTGTACCTCTACAGATGGGATTTCAGAAATTTGCGACGCTCCAGCCAAAATTTTACAAAATCCTTGACCTCTTACAATGTTTGCTGGTTTAATTTCTATGTCATATTCTTGTAAGGCAGTTACCGAATTGGCCCTCTTCTCACCCACATCCTTTTGTACTAGAAGATTCCTTACTGCTGAAAACAGTACTATAATTTTGGTATGGGTTTTGAGTAGAAAAGGTCTGAAGTATTTGATTGCTTTGAAAACAGCATAAGCCTGTTTCTCCACGTCTGAGTAATTTAATTCAGCGCCTTGCAAATTTGAACTGAAAAAAGAAATTGGTGCTTCCACCTTTTCTTGATTCGTTTGAGTGAGTATCGCAGCATATGACTTATCTGAGGCAAATGTGTATAAAATAAAAATAAAAGGCTCTGAAAAATTCAGAGTTGCTAAAGATGGAGCATTAATAATAGCCTGTTTGATCAGGTTAAATGCTTCATGTTCATCTTAGCCCCATTTAAAATTAGAGTTCTTTTTTATCATAGTTTGTAAAGGAGATACGATTCGTGAAAAATCTGGAACAAATCTCTTTACAAAATTGATTTGACCAAGGAAAGATTGCATGGATTTTTTGTTATGAGGTAGGGATATTTCAGATATTTCTTTGATTCTATCAGAGTCGATGTGAATACCATATTTTGACACTATGAATCCTAGAAGTTTCCCTTCACTTAATGTGAAAAAATATTTCTTTGGGTTAAGTGAAATTTCGTACCTTAAACATCATTGGAAGATTTGCTTCAAGTCTTTGAGATGGTCGCCTCGTTTCTTGGAGTACACAGTTATATCATCCAAATAAAGTACTACAGACTTATCGACTAAAACTTTAAATGCAATGTCCATGGCTCTCTGGAATGTGGCACCAGCATTAATCAAACCAAATGGCATCTTTCGATATGCATATGTGCCCCATTTAGTTCTGAATGTGGTCTTCAATTGATCATCAGGATTTACCAGAACTTGATTGTATCCTGAAAATCCATCCAAGAAAGATATTAATTCTGAGCCAGCCACTGCCTGCAATATCTGCTCCATAGGTGGTAAAGGAAAATTGTCTTTTTGACAGGCTTTGTTAAGATTGCGAATGTCAATACAAATCCTAATATCTCTGTTTTTCTTTCTAACAGGCACCATATTGGAAACCCATTTAGAATATATGACGGGAAAAATTATCTTGTCTTTCAACAACTTATTGAGTTTAGTTTTTATCTAATTTTCTAAGTTGGGATGAATCTTTCTCAATTTTTGTTGGACAGGTTTTTTGTTATCGATCATCAGAATAGTATGTTGGATGATAGAAGTGTCGTATGTTTTAAGTTCATCATAATTCCAAGAAAAAACTTTTTTGTATTGTCTCAAAAGACGAATATATGCTAGCTTTTCTTCGGGGGCTAGGCCAAGGCCTAGATTTATGTTTTGGGGTTTGACATCAGTTCCTAGGTTTACCAATTCGTAATTCAAGGTCAAACTTTGGAGCTTCGAATTGGTAGACCTTTTAAACCGATCTTTCAAATCGTACAGGTCTTCTAACTTGACCACTAATTTAGGTATAGCATTGTGAGTGCTATCTTGTTGTAATTGCCGATCATGTTGATCTTCGTCGATTATTTGGTTGGAGTAGGATCCTTCAGAAGCAAGGAAATTTACGATATCAGGATCGTCGTTGAATATTCTCCAATTTGTGATGTTTTCAGGAATAGAATGTCTAAAGATTAATTCTATTGAGAATCTATCTGGACTAAAATCTTCTGAAGGAATGAGCTTAGAAGCTACGTTAGCTAAAAGGTCAGCACTTGCATTCTGGAGTCTGGGATGAAATATTGAATGCTGTAAAATGCTCAGTCAAATCTTGAACTAAAGATCGATAGTGTTTTAAATGACCTGACAGGCAATGTATAGTATTCCATACCTGTCTGACTACAATTTCAGAGTCTCTGAAGACTTGGAGATACTTTATGTTTAGCCCAATTGCTTTGTACAGCCCTTGAACTAAAGCTTCATATTCTATTGTATTGTTGGTACAATCAAATTCGAGCCTGCAAGTTAGCATGATTTTGTCTCCTTCTGGACTAATTAGCACGCATCCTGCTCCTACTCCTTCGTTAGATTTAGAACCATCAAAAAATAATTTCCAAAACAACGATTTATTTACAGGCTTATCTAAAAAATTGATACATTTTGAACTATCCGTTTGAGAAAAAGTTTTGACTTGGGACAATATGGAATGTTCTAAATATGGGGACGTATGAGCATTAAAATTGCAGAGAAAAGAATCTATTGAATAATTGCCAATTATGCTACTGTTATATGCTACTGGTTCATTTTCCCCTTCTAACTCCGTTACTATGTACTTTTGATGTAATCCTCGTTCAACTTTAATTTGATTTGGCTTACCATTGTAAGGTAGCCACATATGCGACCAGTCAGTTGAGAAGTATCCATGCAGTTTTTCTGACCAATCCCTACTAAGAATTAAGCCATAAAATTCAGGGATATCAGCCACTAAAATATCAATCACTTGACATACCTTCGGGTTGGATGACAGCCTTATGGTTACTTGATTTAGTTCGCCGATGACTTCGACTTGAGATCGATCCAGCTGAACTATGTGAACAACGAATTTCTGTGGTTGAACGTTTAATTTGGTGCATATGGACTTCAGTAAAATATTTGATGAAGCGCCTGAATCCACTAAACAATTATGTACATTTTTGTTAAAAATTTCATAAGTAAGGAGAAAAGGGGGAGTATGAGATCTCGATCTACCTCCAATTAAAGCGATGTCGTTTGGGTCAATCTTCTTAGTCATATTACTTGGAGGTCTTCCCATGTTCTGAGAAGCTTGAGAAATTACAGCGGCAGGCAAAGGTGCAACTGGCACAACATGTAATTCTTTCATCATTATCTTTTGTTGATGCTTTAACTTGCTCAATTCGTACAGAGTGATATTTGCCCTAGTCTTTTTCATACCTTCTATGATATTTTACTCCATTTCATCCAAAACGATCATCATTTTAGATGGAGTAGGTGAATCTGTTTGGACTAGGCTAGTTTGAGTCGCTTTAGATGTCGTTTTCTTTGTTGCGACTTTATCCTTTTTGCAGATCTTGCGCTCTTTGGTTTTGGGGTAGTTTGGGGAGGATCAAGATGATTTCTACTTCATGTGTTAATAGGGAATACTTCTTGATCTTCCTCTTGTGGGAGGATGAAATCCCACATTCCTTGTAATTCTACAACTTCTTCATCATCGGTTTGCCTTTCAGTGGCAATTTCCTCTTCCTCTTCCTCAGATTCAGCACTTGTTATAGCATTGGGTGGCCTTGAAGCCATTGACGGGCCTCTTTTAAAAGCTCTATAGGGCCTTTTTCAAGAAGTTTCTCCTACTTGCTTTTTTATGTCGACCATTTCATTAGACATGGTCTTAAGAACTTTTTGCAATCCCTCCAAATCGAATGGATCTTTTGCTTGTTTCTTCTTGGACTCTTCTTTTAAGGTGACCTTCTTAGACTTCTGTTCTTCTATTGCGGATTTCTTCTCTAAGGCAATTATACGTTTCTCTACTGCTATGGCTTCTTTCATGTTTTCAGCAAGGGTTGTTTTAGTAGCCCTGTCCACGAAGATTGCTTTGTTTGATGGTAATGCAGTGATATACCATTCACATCGCACTTACTCGCTGGGCTGGGAAGCAGTAGGAATTTTATTTAGAATTTTATTGAAACGTAGATTGAAATCTTTAATCGGTTATCTAGATTCTGCCCTAAGGTTGGATAGGTCGTTGATTAACGTTGTCGTAGACCTGTCGTCACCAAACTTGGTTAGAAATTGGTCTTGGAAGATGTCCCAACTGGTAATAGATCCAGAGGGTAATGAGAAATACCATGATCCGGTTGTTCCTTGTAGGGTATAAGGAAACAGTCGAACAATAACATCTTCATTAGTAACTCCGTTGAGGTTGATGGATAGCATAAAGTTTTTTATGTGCTCTTCTGCTAGCATGCCTGCCTCAGGATTGAACTTGGGCAGCCATTTCTCAGGATGGGCCGGTATTTGACTCAAGGGCGCAGGCATTAAGACTACCCCAGGATTGTTCCATGGAGACTGGGCCATTGCTGAACTGCTAATAGGGGGATTTGCAAAAAATGATCCCTGTGGTTGAGAATATGAGGTGATTATGATCGCAGATGATTGAGGAGGAGTTGTAGCGATTCCACTAGGTGGATTGATAATGGTCTGGGGTGGTGGAGTAGATGGTTGACTTCGCGGTGGAGAAGTTGAGACAGATGATGTTGATGAAAGAGTCTCGCTGTCGGATCCTTTAGGTGACTTCCTTGCTCTTTTCCTTTTAGGAATAGGTAGTTCGGTTGGCCGAACACCGAACTTTTCACTCTTAAGTCTGGTCAGGGGATGAGCAGGGTTATACTGCGAAGTCACGCTGCCCTGAGATTTATCAGATCTTTGAGGGGAAATGGAAAATCACTGAAGTTTATGAAACAGAGATTCGACTTCAGGAGGTTCAATAACAGATTGTTCTAAAATGTCAGGATTTGTAGCAACGGATGATGCTCTAGCGACTTCTAACTCTGGATTTAAGTGTAATGGAGAAGTCGGAGGAGATGGTGAGGGCGATTTACTCTCTGAATGGTATTTTGATTTGGATTTACTTTCCATTCATAGTTCAGGCCCTCCTTCTAGTGCCAAATATGTTGAAGGCCCCGAAAATCAGGTCGACAACAAGGGGGATACCCGCCCAGTCTGGACCTTGGTTGGCAGCTCCTTATCCGTTTGGTATAGTGGGTCCCACTGGGGATATCGGACCAGTTTCCCAATTCAGTGTGTGTGTGTGAGAAATATGGGTGTTTCTGTTCTAAATGGAATACTTCTATCTAATCTAATGCTATGTTATTGTATTCTAATAAACAGAAAAACATCAAAATTTATGCTAACCTGGGTGTGATCTTTCTTCTATGCAATCTAAAAAGATTTCAAATAATAATTGGTAATAAAGATCATTCAGCTATCACAAGAAAGGAATTCGATAAAGATGAACTACTTCGTATAAGAAGTTAGACGAAACAGTCGTTAAAACTTATCGCATAAATGAGCTATTCATACACTAAACATAAACAAATAGTTATCACCGTACAAAAGTGCCAAATGATAACTCAGACATCCATGTTGTAATATATAAACAACTGAAAACTGAATATAACTTTAACGCATAAGCAGAAATGGTTAAGAGATAAAAGTACCATTTATAACTAGTCCTACTCATGAGCTTCAAGCGACAATTGATTTATCTCTCCTTGATTTAACATCTACTAAGAGTATACAAGTGCAACATCAGTAGCAGATATCAAATGCAAATATAAAATAAACCCTGTTCCATTCATTCACCAAAACCTCCTCTAAGGGTGCAAAAGTGCATGCTCTAAGGACAAGTTTTTGATAAATTTCTGTACCCTTCTCTAAATGCATGAGAAGGGTTTAAATACTACTAACTAAGTAACTTATTTATAGAAATTGAGGATTTGGTTGAGATGACCGTCCTCTTTCTAAGCAAAACTATTCTAAAATTAAATCTACTAACTATTTCTAAATCTACTCCTTAATGTTGCAAGCATTCAGTATTTTCCTGAGTAGAGTCGGCTGACTGTCTTCCACCTTTGGTTGAGTTAAGCAAACAGAATCGACAAGAGATGGCATTATCTTCTCAGTAAAATTGATGATATACTTGAGAATCATCCAATGAATATGTAGCATTACCATGTATGCCTGGTAAAAATCCCATTTCTTTGGACTACTTCTGCTTTTCCTTCAGTCTTTTGTTTCCACTTTGCTTCTATCGCTGATTTCTTGCAATTTTCGAGGCTCGCAGGTGATTGAGAAACTAGGGACCTTCCTTTTCGAACAATTTTTCTTAGCGATGCGTGATTAGCACTAATCGTGCATCGGAAACTACCTCTGTTTCTTGATCTGGGCTTCCCTGATGTGGTTTTTGCCTCTTGCGCCTTTTTCTCTCATTCGGTATAAAGCCCAAAATTTCTAAAGATAGTGGTTCCATGAGCTGTTGACCCTGAGAATTAAATTGTTTGTTTCTGGTGTCAGTGTCATCCAGTACCCATTCAACCATGGCTGTATATGAGAAATCTATGATAGATGCCTCAGAAGAGTTCCGCGGCTCTTTTTCTTCCTTGAGTGGATTAAGTGTGCCTTCTGAAATGTACATTGGAGCGCTACCTTCCCTCCTTGTAGTTTTCTGCATAATACCCTGTATAATGCTTCGTCCTTCTTTCCTGCAGTTTACATTGAGGTGGAAGTAACGATAAAGGACTAATGACAAGAAAACTTTTAAATGCTGAAGATATGCAAGACATGCCACCTTACATGAGCTATTTCTTCGAAAAGCACAACACCCTACTTCATTAACAACTGACAATAACTCATTAAAATACATGACCAACTTTTGGCTGAAAAGTTTTCTCGAATAATGAGCCAAAACCAACTGCGATGGAGAGGTCCCGCGATTTTTCTTTGCGATGTCGCAGATCACAGTATCGCAATATCGCAATGTCACAATGTCATCGTGTTGTTTTTATCGCAAGATCGCAGTATCGCAACTTTGCGGTATCGCAGTATCGCAATGTCGCAATATCGCAGTATCGCAATATCGCAATATTGCAGATCATTATAATCCTTGTGTAATTCATGTGATTTTTGCGATGTGCGATATGTGATATTGCATATCGGCGATTTTTTAAAGTTTTTCAATGTGATTTTTTCTTCAGTATATGCGATGCAATGAGGTTTTGCGTCACATTCTCTCCTTTTGTCATTTTAACTCATTAGAAGGTGTATCCTATCATCCTTTGCGCGATGCGATATCCTTTAAGGAGTAAATTTAATATTTCTTCATCATGAAACTTAGGTTTTTTAGATTTTTCAAGGTATTTTCCTAAGTCCATGATGTTGTAAGTTTCATCTAAAAAGAAAATGTAACACTAACTGATTTTTTTTAGGGTCCCCATTTATTTAGTATTAGCAATAATACTTCATAAGGAGGGGGGTTGTTGGTGGCCACAACACATTACCATCGACCCTTTTGCCAAATGGGGCATTGATTATATGACTTGTAACCCTCGCTCGGCCGAGGGGCATGGGTATATCATTGTTGTCATTGATTATTTCACGAAAAGGGCCGAGGCAATGCCTACACTATCTAAGGAAGGTCACACAGTGGTGCAATTTTTATTCAATCATGTTATTTCACGATTCGAAGTCCCTCAGGCTATCATCACCGATCACAGTAACATTTCCGTAATCATATGATGACTGAGTTAACAACCCAGCTGGGCTTGCGGCATGATAACTCAACACCGTACTATCCTCAGGCCAATGGCCAAGTGGAAGCTATCAACAAATTTTTAGTCACGATGCTCCAATGCACCATCGGCATGCACAAGTCCAACTGGCATTTGATGTTGTTCTCCGCCTTATGGGCCTACCGAACTTTAGTGAAGCATTCCACCGGGTTCACCTCGTTCTAATTGGTCTATGGTCTGGAGGCCACCCTTCTAATTGAGTGTGAGATCGCTTCTCTTAAATTAGTCGTCGAATTACTCCCCAACACTACTCCGGTAGAAGAACATCTTCTCTACCTAGAGCGGTTAGATGAAACTCATCAACTAGCCTCTCTAGTCATTGAAGCACAGAAGAAGAGAGTGAAAAATCACTTCGATCATACTATCCATCCTCATTCTTTCGTTGAAGGAGATTTAGTCCTGCACTATGATCAAGCAAATGATAAGTTGGGGGCAGGCAAATTTGAGCCTATGTGGCATGGGTCTTATATTGTGAAACGAGTTTTGCAAAAAGGGGCCTATGAGTTGATTGATTATGAAGGGAACCCTCTAGATAAGCCCCGAAATGGGCTTTATCTGAAAAAATATTATGCATGAATCTCATACATTTGATTTATACATACGTGTGTTTTTAGCAGGTGTGTTGTGCGTGTGTTTTCATGTCTGGCTTGGTGTGTAGGCATAATTGCCACTTATTGTGTCTTTTTGCTTCTTGTGCAGATTTCTAGTACACCTTACGTTGGTTTCGCCGATGGTGCCTACCGCAGTACCCGGAACCTTTCTTCTGTGGCGTGGGTGATCTACGATCATCACGATGAGTTAGTAGACCTTCAAGGTGTTTGTCTAGGTTGCACCACAAACAATGTCCCTAAATATAGTGTTGTCATTGAATTACTAATTGAGGCTATCAACCTCGATATTCGTACATTGATTGTGAATCTGGATTCTCAGCTTGTTGTCCACCAGCTTAACGAGCGATATTCCATCAGAGATCATCGGATTTTAAGGTTGTATTTACATGTTAAATTGTTGGAAAGAAATTTTGATTTTATTACATATCAACACATTCCAAGAAGATTAAACACATTAACTGATGCATTAGCAAATCATGCATTAGACAGACATTTACGCAACATGTAATCAAAACAGTATAAAGAAGCATTCAAAACACAATAATGAACCATAGGAATATGTATCTATATATATATATATATAGATATATATATATATAATATAATATATATATAATTATATATATATATATATATATATATTATATATATATATATATATATAATATATATATATATATATATATATATATATATATATATATATATATATATATAGATATATATATATATATGTCGTGTGGCGCACCTAGGCGCTCAAAAATAAGTGTATATGTCAAAAAATAGAGCCTGTGTACATCCGAGACACATGTCTCTCAAAAAATCAGTAGCAAATAAAACCTAGGCATCTATTGCGGTGGGTTATGCTCCCTATAGCAAACCACTACTCATGCGACTCACGTCAAGAGGCTATGCACCCTAGGTATCACGCCTACTGTATGTATCTGATAATCTATGGGGACCTCCTCGATCCCCCTGTAATCAAGGATCCCCTCTGTCAAGTCCTCAAGATTGCGGGCCATTGTCTCCACTGAACTGCCAGCTAAGGGAACCAAAGCCAGCTCTCTAATGCCTTGTGGATCCCTCCGTGCCTCTGGAGCTAGTCCCATGGGCCTCTCTGGTCCCACATATACAAGTAACATAAGATACATCATTAAGACATATGCATGAAAGAATCCAAAAAATATCATAAAAGACAAAATACAAAAATAGTGTGATCAAGTGTTTTACCTCCATCGGCCCACTACTCGCCAACGGGTAGCTGCATGTTGGGGTCTCCAAGAAAATCCATACCAGCATATGGCCAGTCCTCGACGAAGATTGTCTAGCGATCCAGCCACTCGAGGAATAGTGTCCCCTATGACACTGGTCATCCGCCACCCCCTTATGGCATAACATGTGCCCAACGAGTGATCTGAGTCTCCCGCGTTCTAGGCTTGTCTAAGTCCAAGTCCTATAACTGAAGCGCCGGCACCTGCTCCAGCATGAGCAAGATCAAGATAGACCCATAGCCAAATTGCTTCACCTCTCCGCGAAGACATTTGGTGAGTTGTCTCTTCATGTTAATGGTCACCGCTTCTGCCCAGTTGTACATGGTCGAGTTCAGGCAATCAAGAGCCAATGGGAGGTGGGTCTTTGTTGCCTCATGTTGGGCTTGGGAGCCCGCTACCCTCGTCACCATAAATAGAAGCGAGTAAAGAACCAAGTCTTCTACCATGGGAATTGCCACTTTCCCGCTAGTGTTTGATTTACGTGCCCCCGGGCACACTCGTGCTATCAACATGTCCAGTGATTCACCCTCGGTTCGTTGGCCCTCTAGAATCTGCCTCTTTCTACAACGGAATAATCCAGTTAGGAAATATATATCCGTAGCATCGAACTCAATGTCTCTGCCCCGGATAATGAACTTTCCATCTGTTGGGTTCCAAGCACGAATTAGCAGCTCTAACAAATCGAGTTGGGGCCCCCAAAGATGCGGAGTGAGAAAAAAATTTAGTAACCCGCAAGCACGTAAAGCATTTCAGCACCCAGCATCAATGAATGCTTGTTCATCGTTGACATCGTGAGTTCTTTCTTGCCAAACAAATGCCATGTCATCCTGCATTAAAAGGAAAATGAATTAGAACTCTTTCCATAAATTTAAATCCGTAATTTATACAAAAATTCAACTTCACATCGCCATCGCGGCTATTTTCCAAATAGCGGCAACGGTGTAGAATCAATAGTTCATTTTTCTCGCGATCGTCGCGAGAGTACATCTGTTTCTCGCAACGATCAGGGAAGTGGTGCGTGTAACTATGCTCGGCTGTCGCAAACCCAAGTGGCTTTTCCACGACGACCGAGAGGCAGACTTGGATTTGAAAAGCTGCCTAAACCCACCTACCTAACACTAAATTGCATAAAAAAACCACTGAAATGCAGCACAAGGGAGAATGTACTTACTTGGCGAAGGTTTCAAGATGAACCGTGGACAGATGGTGCCGAAAACAACTTGAGGGATTTGCTCAAGTTGGCGCCCCAAATGCCCAAAGGTAAAAATGTGCAATGCGAATGGTAAAAAATGAATTACCCCACCCCTTTTTATAGTAATTTTTTGAAAAAATTAAAAAATTATACTTTAGGGTGTGGGTTTCTTCATTTATATCGCATTTTTAGTTAGGGTTTTTCTGGGTTTTGACCATATTTTCCACATACATAATCTATTTATGTTGAATGGGTCTTACATTTGATGTGTTTTGTGCAAAACTACAGGTGGCAAGGTTATGTCATACTTTGTATACACTTGGTCTGTATTTTTCAAAGTCTTCTTTAAGCTCTTTTCCAACTTAAAATATGAAAAGATTGCTGAGTCATTCCTTTTGACTTGTTAAACAAAATAAGAGGCGGTCCACTTTAAGCTCTTTTCCGACCGTATAAACATGAAAAGATTGCCGAGCTTTTGTCATTTCGGGTTCGTTATTGGTTACAAAATGACGTGTCTTCGATCGCTTTTCTATTCTTTCAGATCAAGGACACTAATGACAAAAAGTATCCTTGATCGCAATGGTCAAGTGGTTCTCTCAAGTATTGTTTTATACTTTTCCAGGCTCGAGAGACACAAATCTATGAAAAAGGACCCCCCTGGAGTTTTCTTTTCCGTGTCTTTTTCAAACTCCCTAAACATGAAAAAGGCTCCAAGTTTTTCCTGTGTCGGACTCGTTAAACCTTGATGACATTGGACTCGTCACCATGACGAGACTCGAGCATCTCCTCCCTAGGGCTCATTAAACTATTACTAGGTTGGATTCGACTGAAGGTCAAACTCATATTAAAAGCATATGCTATCCCCTTCAAGCTTGTTTTCAAAAATAATTGGGGTACTCGCCAGCAATGGTGGGGGAAAATTTGGAAATCATCATTAATTATCTATGGCAGCTAGTCACTCTTGAACATCAAGACTTTTGCTTCTTGTCGGGTTGGGACATTCGTACATTGTCATTTGGCCTTCTGTAGGGTTTGGGTTGTCATTTTGCCTCATTCCATCTGATCCATGTTGCTTCCATCAAGCCTCCGATCCTTGGTCATGTCACTGCTATGTTTAAGAGTATAATCCTTCTGCAGTTCACATCCTTACCTCCTCCTCTGATACTCTGCTTCACCATCTACCACTTGTCCCTTATCTCGTGTGATTGATGGGGGAAACATTATGGCCCTCCTGCAACAAATCATCTCTTTTCGACACCGGTTCATTATCTAAGAGACTGATCTAGGGATCCCTTTGGTACCTTGGAACTTGCATGCCTCAATGGCAAGTTCTTTGCGCCTGATGATCGACTTTCATCATTGGTCGTCGATTGGGTGATTCCACAAGTGTTCAATTTCAGCTCATTCTTCACACTTCGTCGATTGTACTAGACAATACCTTGAGAACCATTGGCATTATTGGTGGTTTCTCTCACACTTGTTAACGGCTTTCATCATTGACCGGCATTCAAGCAACTTTCTATCATGCTCAACTTTAGCACATCTGTTCACATGCTAGAATTTGTACTATGATCGGATGGGTTTCAAGATCCCGAACTAAGATTACACATGTTCGGGCTGCATGGATTGGTTCGTGATTACATGACTCTTTGATGGATGGTTGCAACCATACCTTTATCATTACCATGGTCTTATCAGCTGGGTGGTTGCGTCCATACCACATGTTAGTTTCATTCTTTCCAGCCTTCCTCCAGTGATCAAATATTCTCTTACAAAGTGGTTTCGGAGTGTTAAGGTCAAATTTTGTCTTTTCAAAGAGTTTTCAACCAAAATTTGGTCACTAGACATTAGGTCTAGGGTTTGTTTTCACTCCTTCTAAAGTTGCCCAAATGTCAGTCTATGTCATCATTCAGCTGAGTCTATCATCATTCATAGGGTTTTCATTATCATTTCAGTGTCTAATGAGTCATTTTACACCTTGTTCATGCTTCAGTTGTGCCTTGGCAAGTTCGTTTCCCTCTCCCAGGGTTTTGAAGCCAATTTCTCTCGGACGGCCAAATCAATGGCAAAAATTGTTTCCTAATATTCATACACCTTCCCCTATCCTTAATGTACCTTATCAAGCACTTCCCAACACTCAGATTCCCCAAATTCCTCATTTTCGCACAAACCCTAGTTTCTAGCTACAACCTGGCAATTTTCTAGGTTGGGCCTGTGTTTTGCCCTTTTGGACCCCTTCCCCTCAATACATCTCTGAGATTCCACTTTCCCCTGCTTCCTAACATCCCTCCCTACTCCCAAAAATTTCCTCAAGAATTTAGAAGCCCCTTATCCCCTTCATTTCGCTTCATTTCGACCAAAACCCTTGTTCCACACATCGGGATAAGTTTCACTAAAATGATGTTTTTGAGCAATCAAAGATGAATTTTGGGAAAATGAAAGAGGTTTTTGTCCAAAACATGCCAAAGAAGAAACGCCTCCTTCACTTTTTGCACAGGTTTCATGGTTTTAAAGAAATGTCAAAACTACCGGCGAGAACGAAGGTGCTCCAAGGACGGTTGGCCAAAACACAAAAACGAAGGAAAACGCCCGATCCACTCCAAATTTTGGCCAAAACCTCTTTGAATGAGCATGGTACTTGATTGGGGACTCCAAGCCCAAATTTCAAGAAATTTGGAGAAAATTTTGTCATTTGTGAATTTTTTGTGAAATTTACAGGTTTTGGCCATTTGAATGGTCTCACCCATTTTGAAGGACTGCTCGGAATTTTGAAAACTTGGCATTTTTGGAAAGGGCATGCAAAGAGAAAAATTACCAATACTTGGGAGAAGCCTGATTTTGAGATTTGAGCCTCCAAAAGCTCAAAATACATCAAAAAAATGACTTTCTGCCCACTTTTTGAGTTGCAGAAAGTGACCTTGAGAGAAATGGTTTTTGAGGGGGCAAAACAACTCCAAATTCAGAAATTCCACTTGGGATGGAAAGTAGACAGGCCAAGCTTTCCAATGAGCTATCTTGCACTTGATTTGGACCAGTGGAAACCACTCAAAAGTTGCTGCAAAGGTGCGCGGACACGAGAGACAGGGGGCGCGGACATGAGAGCTAACTTTGCCAGAATTGACTTTTTTGGTCAAAAAACACTGTTTTGACTATGGTTTTGATTATTTTTTACTTGTAGGTGATGGACATAAATGTAATATTTCATTGGCCCACTTTGATAGATTTTACCTCTCTTTACTCTTCTTAGAAGCTTCCTTTTGCATGTTAAAAAGTGAAAAATTAATGCATGAATTAGTTAGCTAGTAATAGAGGCAAGTTGTTGGAGATTGCTATTATCTAGTGCTTGTTTGGAATTAGTTCAAAACTGCCTCCTAGAACGGATGAGCTCGACCCCTAGAGCAAGGAAAGAGGTTAGCTTGCCTATATTATGTGTATTTTCTTAGTCATTTTGAGAGGTTGGAAGGTTGGACTCTTATGGGAGAAAGTTTCATTGTATATTGTACATCTATCTTTGCAATTTAAAGAGGAAGAAGGCCAGGGTTTTGCAGACATCATTGTGGATTCTTGTGGATTGTTGTGTTGATGGTGTGTTCTCTACATGTTTCTTGTAAGTTTGTTTATGTATTCCACATCTCTCTTTTGCTTCTATTTGGACAGATGAAGTGATAAAGTTTGAAATCATGCTTTGACATGCTCAGCTTTTTAGTTTGTTCAAAATTTATGTTTTCTACTGTCTAGAGAGGACTCAAATGCTTGTTTTCCCTCTTTAGCTCCTTCTCTATCATCCCTGATCATCCATCTCAGATTAAGGCATCAACGCTCACTCTTACCTTGCCCCAAAGGTCCCCCTGCAAAAACTGTGCTCAATCCCCGCACCCTGAATTGCACTCCCTCCAATTGCCACCAAAAACCCAAAAATCTTTAAGTCAACCCCCCTTACCAATTTACTAGCCTAATATCTTTGATCCTAACTGGTCAGCTTATCATATTGAAAGATCTACCGAATCTGACCCGAGAGAGCCTTCTCATACCTCGTAAGGCTAGCTACGAGGTGAAATGGTTTGATGTAGCCTTGAGAGTTTGTCTATCTCAGCCTAGGTGAATTCCAAGCGCTAACATATTGGCGACCATACTGGGGAAGAACAAATTTGTAATTTGCTCATTGATGTGTTATTTCATAAGTCTTAAACGGAGTTTGAAGATACGCCAGGTAGCCTTCGAACACGCTCTTGTTTTACATCAGCGTTAGTAGATAAACGCTGCTTCAGTCGATCTCCGTGAGCTTTTGAAAGTAGCACTTCATTGACACTTTACCCCAGTACATGTATCAAGGTCAGATCTGATTGTTGATGGTGAACAACGATCAGGCACTTGACAGGCTGAAATCATTCACTGGCGACTCCTTCATTGAGAAATCAGCGATCTGTGCTTCATGGTGACTTCACTGCAGAGAGATCAGTAGCTTTGAGATTTTCAAGATGGATCGAATCGCAAGAAGATATGCTCCCTTGAGCC
>APFE030895123.1:0-11748 GCA_000404065.3 Pinus taeda
ATCCCATCACACTTGATACCAAGCATGCGATCAATGAAAAATCCAGCTCAAACTATGAGGCTAAGGCCTCTCCCGCTGCAGATCCAGCAACTTGCTTATTTTTCTTCTTCTGCAGACAATTTGTGGCATAGTGTCCGTGTTGGTGACAGTGAAAACACTTCACCTTGGACATGTCCTGCTTCTTGCCTTTCTCACTGGAATGAGAAGCTTTCTTGTTCTTCCCCTTCTTTGCTTTGGCAGCTAAAGTGCTATTTTCTTCATCAGATGCCTTTGATGAAGATCCGTCCCTGGTATTCCACCTGATCTCCTCTTGCACAAGATCCGACCAAAGTCTCTGCCATCCTGGAAATTTCTCCCAACCATTGACATAGTCCTGATAGGAATGCCAACTCTTCAGAAGACCAAGTAGAGCCAAGCTCACCAAGTCCTCATCATCGATAGTCACCCCCACACTTCCCAGCTCATCCCGGTATTAGGTGAATTTTGTGAGATACTGGGGCATACTATCTCCATTCTCACACTTAATGTTTCTGAGTTTTATCCTTGAGCGCCATTCCACCATCTCAAAACTAAACCGCTTCCGATCTAAAATTTGTGAGAATGAAGTATTTATTGTACAGAGATCAACTGCATGGGCATTCACCAGATATCTCACCTTCCAAAAGAAGGATGAATCCAGCGGCTACCTGGCCCGATTATAGACTCTGCCTGAAGAAATAAAACATAGTCACTTTCTGAATAATAGATCTCATGATCAATCCTCGCTTTGATATCCTGTAGAAATCTCTTCTACAAATCAACCTGCTCTAATACCATGTAGAAATTTTCAATAATATGACACTTATTCACAGAGATTACCTCGATTATACACTAATTGCAGAATACATGCATAATACATAACCTCCTCTACGTTGATCATCAATTGAGCAGTATTAAGAAACAATCACATGCGCACACTGAAGCATCAATCACACATATCAACACAGTATGTACCCGGGGAAAGAATAAAGCTGAAAACCCCCAAATATCTGTATATTATATTGATTGAGAACATGTAACAATACATAGTACAATACTCCTCACAAATACTCAGTACTATCTCCACCTGTTACACACAAACTAGCTCAGATCTGAATCAATCACTGGCTTAAATCTCCTCCGCTGCTTGCTTGCCTCCACTGCGCAATCCTGCATGAGAATGGATGAGAATGACACCAAATGTGTGATCCAAATTCATCTTCCCTTTTGTTTATACCATGCAATCCTCATTGGCAATACTCAATCCATTCATGTGCAAATCTCATGCACAACTATAGTCACAACTGACAGCTATCTTGCCCTTTCACTTACCTCTAACACTTGTCTCCACTGAACTGTCCATGCACTGAGTTAAATGATGTATTCCTCAGTTGATTTATGAGTTAATAATTATTGAATTAATTAATAACCAATTCACACCACTCAACACTTAGTCTATTGATCAGTTAGACTAAATACAACTAGTTCAACTAAGTCAAACTGAACACAACTCCATCAACTCCTCAATCAACTCCACAGAACTCAATCACTGAAGTTCTAACTGAAGTCCTTCATGCAATATCTCAAGTAACCCATAAGAACCACGTATTTCCTTCTGGCAGCTGCATGTGCCACATCCGTAGCTCGAACTGAAGTGCTCCAAGAGAATAAGCTAATGTTTATAGTCCAAATATTATTAAGAGCTAATAATATTCTACTGTTCTATTTTTAGCTTGGCAGTCTAAAAATAGACCCCGCTCATATGTCTAAAAATAGAGGTCCATTTATTTTTACCAGCTTGACTAATCATCCACAAATAGCATCCTGCCACTCATAGACCATGATCCATATGTCTAAAAATAGACATAGTCTAAAAATAGACTTTGTGCCAAAAATAACCCGCGGGCACACTTAGTTAAGGCGAATTCTTTTCACTAAGCTCCATCATCTTGTTGCATTTTCAACACTCCCTCTCAATAAGATATGGATTATCTGCAACCCCTATCCTGTAACTCTAGAATGTTCTGCATGCAACACATCTACCTGGTCCACTTTCTCCAACAACACTTGGAACAAAAACACTCCCAACTGACCACTTTGTTGGGCTAGGAACATACTCTGATGCTAAAGCTCTACCTGCTGCTGACAAGTGCTCCCTCTCTGAAATCTACGCTACTGCAACATCTCCATGCATCTCGCACCATTGCACACCTCTTTGTGCCACCTAGCACTGTGAAAAACACTTGTGCCTCTCGCATTGCTCCAGCTTGCTAGCAATGCATTGTCCTGGGATTCCCTGCATTGTCGCTCTCTCTGCCACTCGATCCGCATCTATCTCTACCCAATCAGTCAATTCCTGCTACTCCACATCGGGGCTCCTGTAGCAAGATCTCATCCAAGAGGTTGGGTACCTCAAGGATCGTGCCCCTCCTCCTTGGGATGATCACTCTATATCGCCCCACCTCCTACCTGGAGGTTATGGATGCATGTGATCCCTCAGCCCACCTGGCTCAAAGTTCCCCCTACTGGAGGTCTCTGCATGAGTAGATTGTCTCTACTCGATCCCCACTCAAGCTCCCCCTATTGTGGCTGCTCCACAACCTCCTGAAGTTGTTGCACCAATCGTGGCTCCTCCACAATTGTCTGAGACTTCTTCTGGCTCTGCATGTTGAGAGGTAATAGACCCTCCCTCTCAACCACCAAGCCTCCATCAGTTGCCTTGCTGCTCAATGCTGCGCAACCATCTACATGCAACTGATTAAGGTTCCTGACTCGAAACTCTATCTTCCAGGTTTCTCCAGTTGTCTTACTACGCAGGAAAGCCTTTCCCTCACTAAAAAAAACATCATATCCCTTGTCTTCTAACATCACCACAGAGATAAGATTCTTCTTCAATCCTGGAACATGCATCACTTCCTTCAATACGAAGGGTTTACCATTCTCCCTCTCAAAGGAAATGGTATCGATACTGGTCGGACTGTATCTACCATCATCGCCCATCTCGATGTGCACTCCAAGATCTTTCTCATCCAGATCAGAAAACAAATCTCGATCTCCTGTCATGTGAAAAGACGCACCACTGTCCAAGAACCATACCGATCCCATCACAGTTGATACCAAGCATGCGATCAATGAAAAATCCAGCTCAAACTGCGAGGCTAAGGCATCTCCCGTTGTAGATCCAACAACTTGCTTATTTTTCTTCTTCTGCAGACAATTTGTGGCATAGTGTCCGTGTTGGTGACAGTGAAAACACTTCACCTTGGACATGTCCTGCTTCTTGCCTTTCTCACTGGAATGAGAAGCTTTCTTGTTCTTCCCCTTCTTTGCTTTGGCAGCTAAAGTGCTATTTTCTTCATCAGATGCCTTTGATGAAGATCCGTCCCTGGTATTCCACCTGATCTCCTCTTGCACAAGATCCGACCAAAGTCTCTGCCATCCTGGAAATTTCTCCCAACCATTGACATAGTCCTGATAGGAATGCCAACTCTTCAGAAGACCAAGTAGAGCCAAGCTCACCAAGTCCTCATCATCGATAGTCACCCCCACACTTCCCAGCTCATCCCGGTATTAGGTGAATTTTGTGAGATACTGGGGCATACTATCTCCATTCTCACACTTAATGTTTCTGAGTTTTATCCTTGAGCGCCATTCCACCATCTCAAAACTAAACCGCTTCCGATCTAAAATTTGTGAGAATGAAGTATTTATTGTACAGAGATCGACTGCATGGGCATTCACCAGATATATCACCTTCCAAAAAAATGATGAATCCAGTGGCTACCTGGCCCGATTATAGACTCTGCCTGAAGAAATAAAACATAGTCACTTTCTGAATAATAGATCTCATGATCAATCCTCGCTTTGATATCCTGTAGAAATCTCTTCTGCAAATCAACCTGCTCTAATACCATGTAGAAATTTTGAATAATATGACACTTATTCACATAGATTACCTCGATTATACACTAATTGCAGAATACATGCATAATACATAACCTCCTCTACGTTGATCATCAATTGAGCAGTATTAAGAAACAATCACATGCGCACAGTGAAGCATCAATCACACATATCAACACAGTATGTACCCGGGGAAAGCATAAAGCTGAAAACCCCCAACTATCTGTATATTATATTGATTGAGAACATGTAACAATACATAGTACAATACTCCTCACAAGTACTCAGTACTATCTCCACCTGTTACACACAAACTAGCTCAGATCTGAATCAATCACTGGCTTAAATCTCCTCCGCTGCTTGCCTGCCTCCACTGCGCAATCCTGCATGAGAATGGATGAGAATGACACCAAATGTGTGATCCAAATTCATCTTCCCTTTTGTTTACACCACGCAATCCTCATTGGCAATACTCAATCCATGCATGTGCAAATCTCATGCACAATTATAGTCACAACTGACAGCTATCTTGCCCTTTCACTTACCTCTAACACTTGTCTCCACTGAATTGTCCATGCACTGAGTTAACTAATGTATTCTTCAGTTGATTTATGAGTTAATAATTAGTGAATTAATTAATAACCAATTCACACCACTCAACACTTAGTCTATTGATCAGTTAGACTAAATACAACTAGTTCAACTAAGTCAAACTGATCACAACTCCATCAACTCCTCAATCAACTCCACAAAACTCAATCACTAAAGTTCTAACTGAAGTCCTTCATGCAATATATCAAGTAACCCATAAGAACCACGTATTTCCTTCTGGCAGCTGCATGTGCCACATCCGTAGCTCGAACTGAAGTGCTCCAAGAGAATAAGCTAATGTTTATAGTCCAAATATTATTAAGAGCTAATAATATTCGACTGTTCTATTTTTAGCTTGGCAGTCTAAAAAGAGACCCCGCTCATATGTCTAAAAATAGAGGTCCATCTATTTTTACCAACTTGACTAATCATCCACAAATAACATCATGCCACTCATAGACCATGATCCATATGTCTAAAAATAGACATAGTCTAAAAATAGACTTAGTCTAAAAATAGACTTTGTGCTAAAAATAACCGGCGGGCACACTTAGTGAAGGCGACTTCTTTTCACTAAGCTCCATCATCTTGTTGCATTTTCAACACTCCCTCTCAATAAGATATGGATTATCTGCAACCCCTATCCTGTAACTCTGGAATGTTCTGCATGCAACACATCTACCTGGTCCACTTGCTCCAACAACACTTTGGAACAAAAACACTCCCAACTGACCCCTCTGTTGGGCTAGGAACATACTCTGATGCTAAAGCTCTACCTGCTGCTGACAAGTGCTCCCTCTCTGACATCTACGCTACTGCAACATCTCCATGCATCTCGCACCATTGCACACCTCTCTGTACCACCTAGCACTGTGCAAAACACTTGTGCCTCTCGCATTGCTCCAGCCTGCTAGCTATGCATTGTCTTGGGATTCCCTGCACTGTCGCTCTCTCTGCCACTCTATCCGCATCTTTCTCTACCCAATCAGTCAATTCCTGCTACTCCACATCGGGGCTCTTGTAGCAAGGTCTCATCCAAGAGGTTGGGTACCTCAAGGATCGTGCCCCTCCTCCTTGGGATGATCACTCTATATCGCCCCACCTCCTACCTGGAGGTATGGCTGCATGTGATCCCTCAGCCCACCTAGCTCGAAGTTTCCCCCTACTGGAGGTCTCTGCATGAGTAGATGTCTCTACTTGATCCCCACTCAGCTCCCCCTATTTTGGTTGCTCCACAACCTCCTGACGCTGTTGCACCAATCGTGGCTCCTCCACAATTGTCTGAGACTTCTTCTGGCTTTACATGTTGAGAGGTAATATACCCTCCCTCTCAACCACCAAGTCTCCATTAGTTTCCTTGTTGCTCAATGTTGTGCAGCCATCTACATGCAACTGATAAAGGTTCCTGACTCAAACCCCTATCTTCCGGGTTTCTCCAGTTGTCTTATTGCGCAGGAAATCCTTTCCCTCACTGAAAACAACATCGTATCCCTTGTCTTCTAACATCACCACAGAGATAAGATTCTTCTTCAATCCTGGAACATGCATCACTTCCTTCAATACGAAGGGTTTACCAGACTCCCTCTCAAAGGAATGGTACCGATACCGGTCGGACTGTATCTACCATCATTGCCCATCTCGATGTGCACTCCAAGATCTTTCTCATCCAGATCAGAAAACAAATCTCGATCTTCTGTCATGTGAAAAGATGCACCATTGTCCAAGAACCATACCGATCCCATCACACTTGATACCAAGCATGCAATCAGTGAAAAATCCAGCTCAAACTGCGAGGCTAAGGCCTCTCCCGCTGTAGATCCAGCAACTTGCTTATTTTTCTTCTTCTACAGACAATTTGTGGCATAGTGTCCATGCTGGTGACAGTGAAAACACTTCACCTTGGACATGTCCTGCTTCTTGCCTTTCGCACCGGAATGAGAAGCTTTCTTGTTCTTCCCCCTCTTTGCTTTGGCAGCCAAAGTGAAATTTTCTTCATCAGATGCCTTTGATGAAGATCCGTCCCTAGTATTCTGCCTGATCTCCTCTTACACAAGATCCGACCAAAGTCTCTCCCATCCTGGCAATTTCTCCCGACATTGGCAGAGTCTTGATAGGAATGCCAACTCTTCAGAAGACCAAGTAGAGCCAAGTTCACCAAGTCCTCATCATCGATAGTCACCCCCACACTTCCCAGCTCATCCCAGCATTGGGTGAACTTAGTGAGATACTAGGGCATACTGTCTCCATTCTCACACTTAATGTTTCTGAGTTCTATCCTTGAGCGCCATTCCACCAGCTCAAAACTCGACCTCTTCCGATCTAAAATTCGTGAGAATGAAGTATTTCTTGTATAGAGATCGACTGTATGGGCATTCACCGGATATCTCACCTTCCAAAAGAAGGATGAATCCAGCAGCTACCTAGCCCGATTACAGACTCTACCTGAAGAAATAAAACGTAGTCACTTTCTGAATAATAGATCTAATGATCAATCCTTGTTTTGATATCCTGTAGAAATCTTTTCTACATATCAACCTGCTCTAATACCATGTAGAAATCTTGAATAATATGACACTTATTCACAGAGATTATCCCGATTATATAGTAATTGTGGAATACATGCATAATACATAACCTCCTCTACGTTGATCATCAATTTAGCAGTATTAAGAAACAATCACATGCGCACAGTGAAGCATCAATCACACATATCAACACAATATGTACATGGGGAAATAATAAAGCTGAAAACCCCCAACTATCTGTATATTATATTGATTGAGAACATGTAACAATACATAGTACAATAATACTCACAACTACTCAGTACTATCTCCACCTGTTACACACAAACTAGCTCAGATCTGAATCAATCACTGGCTCAAATATCCTCCGTTGCTTGCCTGCCTCCATTGCACAATCCTACATGAGAATGGATGACACCAAATGTGTGATCCAAATTCGTATTCCCTTTTGGTTATACCACACAATCCTCATTGGCAATACTCAATCCATGCATGTGCAAATCTCATGCACAACTATAGTCACAACTGACAGCTGTCTTGCCCTTTCACTTACCTCTAACACTTGTCTCCACTGAACTGTCCATGCACTGAGTTAACTAATGTATTCCTTCAGTTGATTTATGAGTTAATAATTAGTTAATTAATGGTAAATAACTAATTCACACCACTCAACACTTAGTCTATTGATCAATTAGACTAAATACAACTAGTTCAACTAAGTCAAACTAAACACAACTCCATCAACTCCTCAATCAACTCCACAGAACTCAACCACTGAAGTTCTAACTTAAGTCCTTCATGCAATAGCTCAAGTAACCCATAAGAACCACGTATTTCCTTCTGGCAGTTGCATGTGCCACATCCGTAGCTCGAACCGAAGTGCTCCAAGAGAATAAGATAATGTTTATAGTCCAAATATTATTAAGAGCTAATAATATTTTATTGTTCTATTTTTAGCCTGGCAGTCTAAAAATAGACTCCACCCATATGTCTAAAAATAGAGGTCCATATATTTTTACCAACTTGACCAATCATCCACAAATAGCATCTTGCCACTCATAGACCATGATCCATATGTCTAAAAATAGACTTTGCGCCAAAAATAGCCTGCGGGCACACTTAGTGAAGGAGACTTCTTTTCACTAAGCTCCATCATCTTGCTGCATTTTCAACATCATGTACCCCTTCTAACCTCATATATTAGGAGGCATCTGTTATAGAACCATTAACAACCCTTGGTAGATTTGATGCTCTGTGATATGGCCTAGGGCAACCCTTCCCTACCAGACTTGGTCCATTTTCTAAAAAACAATGTTTTAAATCCCATACATGATTTTTCCCTATCTAAAGCGCGTGTACATGTGGGTCAGTCTATACCCAACCCACGTATATGTGTTAAAACATTAAAAAATATATAATATCCCTTAATTCAGATTGAGTTTATGGGTTTGACCTGATACTCACCTATTATAGCTCATGGCCCAACTGTTTCCCAACTGAAAAATCTAATTTGGAAAAGTATACATGAACCTCCATGGGAAGGCCTAAGGGAGGAGAAAATATTATAAATTGATATTATAGTTGATTACATCTCTGATCAAGTCTGAAGATATCCATGTGCCTTCTGCACTCCCAAGTCATAGGAAACCCCTGTTTCCTTCTTGAGATGTCATTCATCCATTCATGACATCCTTGTGTATACCTATGAAGGAGGATTGCTAAGGCTTGGGCAAGATGGATCGGGAGGATGGTTTTTCTTGGAGCCGATAGGCAACTCCGTATTTTCTTTAGCTTACATTAATAAAGAGGCACTGTCTTGTTCATGATGATTATGGTCTTTATACATTAATTTATGTCATGATTTTCTTATAAAATATTATGTTAATGCGTATTTACTTATATGCTTATATGACCTAACCTTGATATCATGAACATGCTTTCAGTTATTTTTGGTGTATATTCTTTGCCTTGAATGAATTACAGGTCCTAAAGCACAAGGAAGAAGTCGAGGGTTTGGACTCTACAGGAACAACCTCAAATGTAGGACCTATGAGTAAGACCTTCTATACCAACTTTAACTATTTAAGTATTAGGACTGCCTATTTGTATGTATTTTTCTATTGTATGTCCTCTGCTCTGTTGGGGTTGTCAACCCAAGACCCTAGGGTGATTCTATCCAAAACACTCTTCTTCTCTTTCTATCTTTGTCTGGAAATTCTACCCATAATCACTATGGAACTACCTCTGTCAACTTCTATTCAATTTCTGTTTGTTGGAAGTGGTATTTTTCTAGTCCTTTACAGTACAACCTCTTCCCCTTTTTTCCTTGAGCACATCTTCTCCTCATATTTGAATTTTTTTAGGTTGTTGCATCATCATTTTCAAACTTCTCCACTCTCCTTTATTGTCCTTACTTCAACAAATTCATTTGGTTGTTGGGTCTTTCCAAAATCTATTTTAAGACCTCTGCATGCTCTCCTTCCTCTGTCACAGTTTCAATTGTCATAGTTGCCACCACTCTTCTTCTCTCAATTATCTTCATATATAATTCTTCATAACTAATGTTAATTATAAAAACAACATACAAGATTTTACACTTTCCTTTGACTTAGAAGCACTTCTACTCTATTTCTTCAAAATAATCCTCCTCAAGAGCACATTTCCTCTTTTCAACCAAATTCTATGTTTCTCTAATATTCTCTAGTCCTCTTATTAGTCTTTGTTGTTCTTCATTGTTCTCTTTCCGTAGAACATTCTACTCACTATCCTTCCAAAATTCCAATGCTTTTCTTGTGGGTATCAATCTTCAAATGCAAAATAAAGTGTAAAACATAAACAAATTTTACCTCCTTCAACTCCTTTAATTGATTTTGCTATCATATCTCATCCTAATGTCGAAATAGTATTTTGGTTTTTATCTCCCTTGATTTCTCCTTTCAAACTCTATATTACAAGGTTTTCAGAGCACTCCTTCTTTGATGCCAAATGATGCAAGTCCAAATATTTGGTTCGATCGAACCCACAATGCCCAGATCTATTCCAAATTGTGCTTCCTTCAACCCCAAATTTAGGGAGATAAATCCCTTTTAAATATTGTATAACTTAGTGGAAGGATCTGCAAGGGGGGTACCAAACCACCATATTTTAAGTATCATTTTTAAACATAGCCACTAGCGCCAAGATATGCATATAAATGCATAGCCCAACCCATAACAGAACCACCATGGCTAAACTCATTCACAATAAGAACTGCACCCAACTTTTTACCTTCAAACTATCCCACCTAACACATAAATTGAAGCTTGACCTTTTCGATACCCGCTTGAAAATTTAATTAAGACCTAGACTAGGCCACTTGCTCCACATGCCTTTGATAGTTATTGTCCTTCACCTTGGCCTTTCCATGTGAGCCCGTTCGTTATTGCCCGTTCCCTTTTCCTTTATGGCCCACTGTTCCATGTCTTAAATTGGGCCACATATGCTCCACCTATCGACCCCATTTATGCCCTTGTCCCAACTTATAAATAAATGCTAATAGAAAAATTCCTGCGCTATCTCTGTTTCGGGTAATGGAAATAATTGTTGTTAACTATCATCTGTCTCGTGACAAATTTCACCTAGTTCTCGGCTCTTCTAAATGCTTGCTCACAACTCAAATTACTCCCAGCTTTAACATATCCGGGTGACAGATAATTTCCCATCCATTGTTTTCCATCTCCCTTCCAATTATTAGATCCTCGAGCTGGATTCCCACCTTTAAGTATGCCCACTCGTAAATTAAAATTCCACTCGGGCTTTGAGACTTCTGAACCGGTGCTATTAAATGATGACTCCTTCTCAGGTTTTGTCTCCTAGAGTTATCAAGTGACAGACTTATGTCAGGAATCTAAAAAAAACTAAGTATTACACCAATCCTCTGTGCTCAACTCCTCTGGCTTTGTTTTGTGGCTTCTGGCTCCTTTGGTTCAAATTCAACTTAGTTTCACCCTTTATAATTTCCACTTACCCTCCTATTCTAATATCAATCCTTTATCTTCAAGCTTCCCTTATGCTTATAATCACTATTCGGTACTCTAAAAATACTCATGTATCCTCTAGTTAATGGATCGTTCATCCTTCATTGGTCAATGTTCAACACCTATCTCTCCTGAAATTATTCTTCCAACTCACTCTATCATAGCTGCAATGCTCCATGTAATGATAATCTCTTGTTGTTCCTCGTGAATGTTGATTTCTTCTCCTTCTATTGTGACTTTGATACAAGAATAATCCATTATTCTCTGTGCTTCTTAAGGTTATTCTTCCACTGCACTAATCATTCGTGGGTTTGACCTAGGCTTGAAACACACCCTATCACATTCGACTCATCATCATAAACATGGTTTAATAGGACACATTACAAAATACTCGAAACCAATAACTTCCTCTATTAATATAGAAATAATTTACAACGACCCTCGTGACATGATTTACAATAAAAGCCCTTCTCAGCCTTAAGGCCTTATTCGACCCTCAAATCCTCTCGAAACTCTCCTCTTACCCACACTACACACCTTCATTCTTCATCATCTTATTCTACTTTGATTACATGTTTTTATACAAATAGGACTTTGAAACAGATTCAAGTTCAGATCCTCTATTTACTCAACAATCCCCTATTCTAGGATTCTCTAAATCCATAAATATTTCTAGAAATCTAACTACCTACAAT
>APFE030895125.1:1405-15508 GCA_000404065.3 Pinus taeda
CGACTGGGGATAACGGGACTAGTTTCCCGATCTTGGGTGTGTGTGTGTGTGTAGAGTTGAACTATGCTGATCTAAGAGGAATTTATAGCTAAGCTAATTTAGATTCTTTAAACTAACTCTATGCTATTGTAATCTAATAAGAAACAACACATCTAATCTACACTAACCCGGGGTGTCTATCTTCTATTATGCGATCTAAAAAGGTTTCGAACGATAACTGGTAATAAAGATCGTTCAATTATCATAAGAATAGAAATCATTTAAGATAAACCACTTTGCATAAGAAGTTAGGAAAAACAGTTGTGAATAGTATATCGCATAATAACCTATTTATATGTCAGACATAAACAATATGACTCCACCGTAAAAAATTGCCAAATGATAACCCATACATTCATGCAATAACATATAAATATCTGGAACTATAAATCACTTAAAGAACATAAGAAGAAATAGTCAAGAGATAAAAGTACCATTTATGACTGGTTCCACTCATAAACTTCAAGTAACAATGATTTATCTCTGCTTGTTCTAACATCTACTAAGAGTACAGAAGTGCAACATCAGTAGCAGATATCAAACGCAAACATTAATAAACCTTGATCCATCCATTCATCAAAACCACCTCCGAGGGCGCAAAAGTGCATGTTTCTGAGGACGAGTTTTTGACAAATCTCCGGACCCTTCTCTAAATGCCTGAGAAGGGTTTAAATACTGCTAGCTAATTAACTTGATTACATAAATTTAGGATCTGGTTTTCAAATGACCGTCCTTCTGATAAAGCAAACTCTTTCTAATATTAAATCTGACTCTGAACTATTTCTGTATTTTCTCCTTAGTGCTGTAAGCATGCAACATTCGTCTGGGAAGAGTCGGTTGGTTGCCTTCCCCTTTCGTGTGTGCTATAAAATAGAAGCAACAAGAGCTGGCACCGCTTTCTGGTAAACTATAAGATATTTTAGAGAATCTCCCACTGATTGGGTGTATACTTGGTAATAACTCAAATTTCCCTCAGACTGGTTCTGCTTTTGCTATTTCGGTTTCTGTCTTTGCGAATGACTTGATGAGTCAGAAGACTTTACTTTCTGAACAATTCTCTGGATTGAAAACTGCCTCCGTTCTTCATTTCGGGATTTTCTGGCATGTAAGTTTCAAGTCTCTTTGTAATCATGCTGCTTTTGTGTGCCTTTGATTCTGAGCTTCGGATGACCTATCGGTCATTAGCATATGTTGAGTGATACTCTGAAATCTGTAGTCCTATCGTATGTGGCAGCCGTTTCTGAAGAGATCTCTTCTGTGTTCTCCGAGCATTGGTGCTTTCCCCTTTTCCTTAGATGTTTCCTGCAAAATTGCTCTGTGTTATTTCCTGTTTTATAGTTTGCGTAAAGAAAAAGGGTAATGGAAATAAAGATTGATATGAAAGCTTCAGATCTTACGTGTGCATAATTATGACATTCACAGCGAACTGACTCTTCAAAAAACAAAAAAGGCGGTCATTCGTACAATCATTAACTTCCTCTTTTAAGGCGCGCGCTTGATTTTGATTAATGGGCAGCTTTCCTTGAATACTGCGCCGAGGAGAATTCGCGCTCTTCGCAGATCGCAGATCGCAGATTTGTGTTATAGTATCGGCTCATCACAATATCGCAGATCGCAGATCGTAGATATTAGTCATTGTGTGCTACTTATACGCGATGATGCGATATGCGACGTCGCATATTAGCCGTCGGGGACTTCTTAAGCTTTTCATTTAAGAGCGCTTATGGTGAATGCGATGCGATGAATTTCGCATCGTTTCTTCGTGGTTTGTTATGCTCATAAAAGAAATGTTTTATTTGCTTTGTTGCGATAAAATTCTAAGGAAAAACAAAAATGTTCCTAGAGATGTTTGTTTGAATTTTTATTAAGGGTCCCCTATTTGCTTGGTGTTATTGCTAATATTAAACAAAGAGGGGGGTTGTTGGTGGCCACAACAATGGAGATTCACTGGGAAGAACTAGTTATCTCTGATTTTCTATTGAATTTCAACTTCCGAAACAGAAAAATTTTCACAAGTCTAAACTTTGTTATGGACAGATATAGTACATTATGTCTTATCCTATCAATGATATTTTTGTTTCAACCTTTCTCCATTCCAATCGTTCGCTTCCTGAGGTTTTAGTCCTTGCATGTACACCAGCCATTACTTGGTCTTTTTAAAGATAAAATGAGGTCATCTCTATTATGCTGGCCCTTTTAAAATATGCTCATTTACCGTAGGTAGAGCCTCTGCTGCCAGCAGGCGTCCATAGCCTCGACAGGGTTACCTGTTACCCAACAATGATCATTTATCCTTCTTAAGGCTATCTACAACTTTTTCAGAGAAAAACCCATTTTGATATTTTTTCTTTTCTTTTTTTTATTCTCTAAGGAACAATGTCTTGGTTTGGTGGCCAAATTATGAGACAGTCATTCACTTGATTTACACTTTTGCTGAACAAGTTGGCTCGTGATGAGACCCCTTGTCTTTAGATTGCAACAATCTTAAGTCGTTGCCCTGTTTTGGTGGACAGTGTTGGCAAGGTCAGCAAGTTATAATATCTGTGATCATGATAAGCCGGATCGTGATGAGACCTCTTATTCTTTGAGATACAATGTTTTCTTGGATTATTTCTCTGAATGCTGCGATTTTCTTTAGCAGGGAGGAAACCATCGTTCTTCCTTAAGAAAGATCTGGACGATAATGATAGAGTCTGAAAAATAGCAGTTTTACAGAGAATACTCATTTTATTATTGATACCTTTCATTGTACTGATATAAAACAAGTTTTTTGCCAAAGGTTGCTTTCATAAAAATTTTCGAAGTTGGAACTAGTATCATATCTAGGCTAAAGTTGGACTCTATCTGTCAATAATAAAGATCAGATTTTTTTCGAAAATTTATACTATTTGTACAAGCGAGAAATCAAAATCTAATGGAGAATTTGGTGTCCATTTGAAGTGAACTCCTGTAGTAACCATCTACAACTAGTTTTATTTCTAAGAAAGAAGAAAAACAAAAATCTATCCTACAAAAATTTAGAAGAGTAATCTTCTATGGAAAGTATATTTTCAGGATTTGTCCATTAACAGGCAAAGAATCCTTTCTACCTGCTAAATCCTGCAACACAAACGTTGATGGGCCTATGACTTCTACAATCTGAAAAGGACCAAGCCACATTTTCTGGAATTTTGTATGTTTGCCCTTTTCTTCTTCATGAGCTTTATCCATTTCAAAAACTAAAAAGTCTCCCATTTGAAAGTTTTTTCTGGGTCATTATGCTTGAATCAAAGAGGGATTTTATTAGCGCTTGGTGATGGCATGGGTTTTCTTAGCTTGTTCTCGTTGTTCTTCCAATTTAATTATTTCCATTTGTCTTAATTGTAAGGAGGAAGTAGATACCTCATCGATGTATTGTACTAAAGACAAGGAGGGAATCATTAAGTGAGTTGGAAGAACCACTTCCTTACCATAAACTAAGTCAAAGGGAGAAGTGCCTATTGAAGCTTTCTTCGTTATTCTATCTGCCCATAAAGCATTTACCAAGGTTTTGTGCCAATTCTTCTGGTTCTGGTCAACTGTTCTTTTAATAATCTTGATTAGGTTCTTATTTGTTGACTCAGCCAGTCCATTTCCTTGCGGATAGTAGTTGGCTGAATATTTCAGTTTGAACCCTCTTTTAAGCACAAAATCAGTCATTGCATTCCCAGAAAAGTATGAAGCATTATCAAATATTAAAGCTGTCGGCAATCAAAACCTAGTGATTATAAATTGATCTATGAATTCAATGATGTTTTCAGAATTAGCTATCTTGAGAGGTACTACTTCTACCCATTTAGTAAAATAATCAGTTGCCATGAGAATGTACCTATGCTGCTTAGAAGAGTGAGGAACGATCTCACCTATTATGTCCAAGCCCCATTGACTGAATGGTTGATCAATGTTTACCGGTTGTAGTGGCACGGATGGTTTCCTTTGTCTCCCTGCAGTAATTTGGCAGGTTTGGCATTTCCTCACGTAACTGTGTGAGTCTTTGAACAGTGTGGGCCAATAATACCCCGCACGCAAGATCTTATGTGCGGTAGCATCTCCAGCATAGTGTCCGCCTAGAGGCCCATCATGGAGTTCCTGCAAAACCTTTTCGGCTTCAATTTTCTCAAGACACCTAAGAAGCACAGAATCATAATTCCTTTTAAACAGAATATCATTTATGAGTTGATATTGTTTAGCTTTTAATCTCAGGGCTCTTTTCTTGGTGTGATCCAGGTGTGCTGGAGCATACCCGTTTTTGAGATAATAAATGGTGTCAGCGTATAATGATTCTATATCGTTTTAGGCTTACCTCATACGCTTTACGTCCTCAAGATGAATTTCTGAATCTGCGATGCTCCACCAACATTTTGCAGAAGCCTTGACCTCTCACAATGCTTGCTGGTTTAATTTCAAGGTCGTATTCTTGTAAAGCAGTGATCCAATTTGCTCTTTTTTCACCCACATCTTTTTGTATTAAAAGATTTCTTACTGCTGGAAACGGTACTATGACCTTGGTATGGGTTTTAAGTAAGAAAGGTCTAAAATACCTTATCGCTTTGAAAACAGCGTATGCCTGTTTCTCCACATCTGAATAATTAAGTTCAGCACCTTGTAAATTAGAGCTAAAAAATGGGATTGGAGCTTCCGCTTTCTCTTGATTCGCTTGAGTTAGAATCGCGACATATGATTTCTCTGAGGCGAATGTGTATAAGATAAAAGATTCTGAAAATTTTGGGGTTGCTAAAGACGGAGCATTAATGATAGATTGTTTGATCAGATTGAATGCTTCATGCTCATCTAGTCCCCATTTGAAATTTGAATTTTTTTTTCTCATGGTTTGCAAGGGAGAAACAATTCTTGAAAAATCTGGGACAAATCTTTTCACAAAATTGATTTGACCAAGGAAAGATTGCATGGCCTTTTTATTGTGAGGTAGGGATATTTCAGAAATTTCTTTGATTCTATCAGATCAATGTGAAATACCGATTTGATACTATGAATCCTAGAAGTTTTCCTTCACTTAATGTGACAAAAGATTTTCTGGGTTAAGTGAAATTCCATACCTTAAACATCGTTGAAAGATTTGTTTCAAGTCTCTGAGATGGTCGCTTCGCTTCTTGGAGTACACTGTTATATCATCCAATTAAATCACTACGGCTTTATTGACTAAACCTCTGAATGCGATGTCCATAGCTCTCTGGAATGTAGCGCCGGCATTGATTAAACCAAATGGCATTTTCCGATATGCGTATGTGCCCCATTTGGTTCAGAACGTGGTATTTAACTGATCGTCAGGATGTGCCAGCACCTAGTTGTATCCTGAAAATCCATCCAAAAAAGAAATTAATTCTGAGCCTGCTACTGCCTGTAATATCTGCTCCATAGGAGGGAGGGGAAAATTATCGTTTTGACAGGCTTTGTTGAGATTCCGAAAATCGATGTAGATTCTAATATCTCCACTTTTCTTTCTGACGGGTACCATATTCGAGACCCATTTGGAATGTCTGATGGGGAAAATTATCCTGGCCTTTAATAACTTATTCAGCTCAGTCTTTATTTGGTTTTCTAGATTGGGGTGGATTTTTCTGAGTTTCTGCTGGACAGGTTTTCCATTTTCAATCATAGGGATAGTATCTTGGATAATGGAAGTGTCGTATCTCTTCAGCTCATCGTAATTCCAGGCAAAAACATTTTTGTATTGTCTCAACAGATGAATATATGCTATTTTCTCTTCAGGGGCCAGGCCGTGGCCTAGATTAACGTTTTGTGGTTTATCATCAGTTCCGAGGTTTATTGATTCATAGTTCAAAGTTGAACTGTAGAGCTTAGAATTAGTAGACCTTTTAAACCGACTTTTCAAATCGTATAAGTATTCCAAC
The DNA here is from genome assembly GCA_000404065.3 of Pinus taeda. Classification (NCBI taxonomy): domain Eukaryota; kingdom Viridiplantae; phylum Streptophyta; class Pinopsida; order Pinales; family Pinaceae; genus Pinus; species Pinus taeda. Next base: position 7,336 of record APFE030895125.1, read on the forward strand.
TTAACCACCGATTTAGGTATAGCATTATCAGTGCTACTTTGTTGTATTTGTCGATCGTGGTGGTCTTCGTCAATTATTTGATTGGAGTAGGATCCTTCAGAGGTGAGGAAATTTACGATATCAGGATTGTCATTGAATACTCTCCAGTTTGTAATGTTGTCAGGGATGGACGGTCTAAAGGTTAATTCTATCGAGAATCTATCTGGACTAAAATCTTCAGAGGGAATGAGTCTAGAGGCTACGTTGCTAAAAGGTCTGCACTTGCGTTTTGAATTCTCGGGATTGAGAAAATATTGAACGCTATGAAATTCTCTGTCAGATCCTGTACTAGAGATTGATAGTGTTTCAAATGACTTGATAGGCAATGTATGGTGTTACGTACCTGTTTGACCACAATCTCAGAGTCTCCAAAGACTTGAAGGTACTTGACGTTTAACCCGATTGCTTTGTATAAGCCCTGCACCAAGGCTTCATATTCTGTTGTATTGTTTGTGCAATCAAATTCAAGTCTGCACGTAAGCATTGTCTTGTTCCCTTCTGGACTAATCAGAACGCATCCTCCTCCTGCTCCTTCGTTAGATTTAGAGCCATCAAAATATAATTTCCAAAACAAAGATGTATTTATAGGTTCTTCTACAAAATTAACACACTTTGAATTATCAGTTTGGGAAAAGTTTTCGACTTAGGACAAAACTGAATTTTCTAAGTAAGGTGATGTATGAACATTGAAATTGCCAAGGAAAGAATCTGTCGATTAATTGCCTATGATGCTACTGTTGTATGCTATTGCTTCATTTTCTCCCTCCAATTTTGTTTCTATGTATTTCTGGTGTAACTCTCGTTCAACCTTTATTTGATTTGGTTTACCATTGTATGGTAACCACATGTGCGACCAGTCGGTTGAAAAGTATCCATGGATTTTTTCGAACCAATCCCTGCTAAGAATTAAGCCGCAGAATTCAGGGATATCAGCTACTAGAATGTCGATAACCTGACATACCTTGGGGTTAGACGACAATATTATGGTGACTTGATTAAGTTCACCAATCACTTCGACTTGAGACCGACCAAGCTGAACAATGCGCACTGCGGATTTTTGTGGTTGAACATTTAACTTGGCACATATTGATCTGGGTAAAATATTTGCTGAAGCTCCAGAATCTACCAAACAATTGTGCACGTTTTTATTGAAGATTTCATAAGTGAGCAGAAAAGGGGGAGTGTGAGATCTTGATCTTCCTCCAATCAAGGCGATGTCATTTGGATCGATCTTATTGGCCGTGTTGATTGGGGGTCTTCCCATGTTGTGAGTAGCTATAGCTGTAGTCAAAGATGTAGTAGGTACGGCTTGTAATTCTTTCATCATTATCTTCTGTTGATGTTTCAATTTGCTCAATTCATAAAGAGTGATATTAGCCCTAGTCTTTTTCATGTCATCAATAATATTGTAGTCCATTTCATCCGACACTATTAGTGTCCTTGATGGAGGTGTTTGATCTGGTTGGAATGGGATAGATTGAGTCGCCTTAGCGGTTGTTTTCTTTGTTGCGACTTTTTCTTTTACCGCAGGGCTCGCGCCCTTCTGCTTAGGGGTAGTTTGGGGAGGATCAAGTTGGTTTTTTCTTCGTGTGCTAACCGGAAATGCTTCTTGATCTTCTTCTTGTGGGAGGATGAAATCCCACATTCCTTGTAGTTCCACAACTTCTTCATCATCGGTCTGCCCTTCAGTGGTTCTCTCTTCTTCTTCCTCTTCTTCAGATTCGACATTTGAGATAGCATTGGGTGGTCTTGCATCCATTGAAGGGCCTCTTTTAAATGTTCTGTAGGGATTTTTTGAAGAAGTTTCTACCACTTGTTTCTTTATGTCAATCATCTCATTGGACATGGTCTTTAATACCTTCTGCAACACTTCTAAATCGAAAGGATCTTTCATCTGTTTCTTCTTGGGGTCTTCCTTGAAGGAGATCTTTTTAGATTTGCGTTCTTCTATCGCAGATCTTTTCTCCAAGGCTATAACGCGTTTCTCTACTGCTATCGCCTCCGTCAGGTTTTCAACTAAAGTTGTTTTATTTGCCCTATCTACGAAGACTACTATGTTTGATGGTAAGGCTGTGATATACCATTCACACCGTACTTCTTCGCTAGGTTGGGAAGCAGTGGGGATTTTGTTGAGGATCTTATTGAATCGTAAGTTGAAATCACTGATTAACGTTGCCGTTGATCTATCATCACCAAATTTGGTGAGGAATTGATTTTGAAAGATGCCCCAACTCGTTATAGACTCGGAGGGTAATGAAAAGTACCATGACCCGGTTGTGCCTTGCATTGTATAGGGAAAAAGTCGGACAACAGCATCTTCGTTGGTAACTCTGTTGAGATTGACAGAGAGCATGAAATTGTTAATATGCTCTTCAGCTAGCATGCCTACTTCTGGGTTGAATTTGGGTAGCCATTTCTCAGGATGGGCCGGTATTTGGCTCAAGGGTGGAGGCATTAAAACCGCTCCAGGGTTGTTCCATGGAGATTGGGCCATTTTTGGGCTGCTTGTAATTGCAAGTGTAGGGGATGATCCTTGAGGATGTGAAGATGAAGATATTATAATCTTGGACGATTGTGGAAGAGGGTTTGTGGAAGGTGGATGAGTGGTTTGGAATGAAGATGTGAGCTGTTGACTTCGCGGTAAGGGTGTTGAGATGGATGATGTAGATGAAAGAGTCTCATTGTCAGACTGCAGTGATGTTTTCCTTGCTCTTTTCCTGGTGGGAAGAGGGAATTCAGTAGGCTGGATGTCAAATTTTCCGCTCTTTAACCTGGTCATGGGATCAGCAGGATTGTACTGCGAAGTCACGCTGCTTTGAGATTTATTAGACCCCAATGTAAAAATAGAAAATCCCTGGAGTTTGTGAATAAGAGTTTGAACTTCAGCGGGTTCAATGGTAGATTGATATGAAATATTAGGGTATGTAGCAGTGGTTAATGTTCGACCGACTTCTGACTCTGAATTTAAACGTACTTGAGAAGTCGAGGGAGTTGATGAGGGTGATTTACTCTTAGAATGGTATTTAGATTTTGATTTAGGTTCCATTCATAGTTCAGGCCCTCCTTGTAGCGCCAAATATGTTGAAGCCCCGAAAATCGAGTCAACGACAAGGGGGATACCCTCCTGGTCCAGACCTTGGTTGGCAGCTCCTTATCCGTTTGGTATAGCAGGTCCGACTGGGGATAACGGGACTAGTTTCCCGATCTTGGGTGTGTGTGTGTATGTAGAGTTGAACTATGCTGATCTAAGAGGAATTTAAAGCTAATCTAATTCAGATTCTTTAAACTAACTCTATGCTATTGTAATCTAGTAAGAAACAACACATCTAATCTACACTAACCTGGGGTGTCTATCTCCTATTATGCGATCTAAAAAGATTTCGAATGATAACTGGTAATAAACATCATTCAGTTATCATAAGAATAGAAATCATTTAAGATAAACCACTTTGCATAAGAAGTTAGGCAAAACAGTTGTGAACAGTATATTGCATAATAACCTATTTATATGTCAGACATAAACAATATGACTCCACTGTACAAAAGTGCCAAATGATAACCCATACATTCATGCAATAACATATAAATAACTGGAACTATAAATCACTTAAAGAACATAAGCAGAAATAGTCAAGAGATAAAAGTACCATTTATGATTGGTTCCACTCATAAGCTTCAAGTAACAATGATTTATCTCTCCTTGTTCTAACATCTACTAAGAGTACAGAAGTGCAACATCAGTAGTAGATATCAAATGCAAACATTAATAAACCTTGATCCATCCATTCATCAAAACCACCTCCGAGGGCGCAAAAGTGCATGTTCTGAGGACGAGTTTTTTGACAAATCTCCGGACCCTTCTCTAAATGCCTGAGAAGGGTTTAAATACTGCTAGCTAATTAACTTGATTACATAAATTTAGGATCCGGTTTTCAAATGACCGTCCTTCTGATAAAGCAAACTATTTCTAAAATTAAATCTGACTCTGAACTATTTCTGTATTTGCTCCTTAGTGTTGTAAGCATGCAACATTCGTCTGGGAAGATTCAGTTGGTTGACTTCCCCTTTCGTGTGTGCTATAAAAATAGAAGCAACAAGAGCTGGCACCACTTTCTGGTAAACTATCAGATATTTTAGAGAATCTCCCGCTGACTGGGTGTATACTTGGTAATAACTCAAATTTCCCTCAGACTGGTTCTGCTTTTGCTATTTCGGTTTCTGTCTTTGCGAATGACTTTATGAGTCAGAAGAATTTACTTTCTGAACAATTGTCTGGATTGAAAACTGCCTCCGTTCTTCATTCCGGGCTTTTCTGGCGTGTAAGTTTCAGGTCTCTTTGTAATCATGCTGCTTTTGTGCGCCTTTGATTCTGAGCTTCGGATGACCTATCGGTCATTAGCATCTGTTGAGTGATACTCTGAAATCTGTAGTCCTATCGTATGTGGCACCCGTTTCTGAAGAGATCTCTTCTGTGTTCTCCGAGCATTGGCGCTTTCCCCTTTTCCTTAGATGTTTCCTGCAAAATTGCTCCGTGTTATTTCCTGTTTTATAGTTTGCGTAAAGAAAAAGGGTATTGGAAATAAAGATTGATATGAAAGCTTCAGATCTTATGTGTGCATAATTATGACATTCACAGCAAACTGACTCTTCGAAAAACAAAAAAGCGGTCATTCGTACAATCATTAACTTCCTCTTTTAAGGCGCGCGCTTGATTTTGATTAATGGGCAGCTTTCCTTGAATACTGCGCCGAGGAGAATTCGCGCTCATCGCAGATCGCAGATCGCAGATTTGTGTTATAGTATCGGCTCATCGCAATATCACAGATATTAGTCATTGTGTGCTACTTATACGCGATGTTGCGATCTGCGACGTCGCATATCGGCCGTCGGGGATTTCTTAAGCTTTTCACTTAAGAGCGCTTATGGTGAATGCGATGCGATGAATTTCGCATCGTTTCTTCGTGGTTTGTTATGCTCATAAAAGAAATGTTTTATTTTCTTTGTTGCGATAAAATTCTAAGGAAAAACAAAAATGTTCCTAGAGATGTTTGTTTGAATTTTTATTAAGGGTCCCCTATTTGCTTGGTGTTATTGCTAATATTAAATAAAGAGGGGGGTTGTTGGTGGGCACAACAATGGCGATTCACTGGGATGAACCAGTTATCTCTGATTTTCTATTGAATTTCAACTTCCGAAATAGAAAAATTTTCACAAGTCTAAACTTTGTTATGGACAGATAGAGTACATTATGTCTTATCCTATCAATGATATTTTTGTTTCAACCTTTCTCCATTCCAATCGTTCGCTTCCTGAGGTTTTAGTCCTTGCATGTACACCAGCCATTACTTGGTCTTTTTAAAGATAAAATGAGGTCATCTCTGTTATGCTGGCCCTTTTAAAATATGCTCATTTACCATAGGTAGAGCCTCTGCTGCCAGCAGGCGTCCATAGCCTCAACAGGGTTACCTGTTACCCAGCAATGATCATTTATCCTTCTTAAGGCTATCTACAACTTTTTCAGAGAAAAACCCATTTTGATATTTTTTCTTTTCTTTTTTTTATTCTCTAAAGAACAATGTCTTGGTTTGGTGGCCAAATTATGACACAGTCATTCACTTGATTTACAATTTTGCTGAACAAGCTGGCTCGTGATGAGACCCCTTGTCTTTAGATTGCAACAATATTAAGTCGTTGCCCTGTTTTGGTGGACAGTGTTGGCAAGGTCAGCAAGTTATAATATCTGTGATCATGATAAGCCGGATCGTGATGAGACCTCTTATTCTTTGAGATACAATGTTTTCTTGGATTATTTCTCTGAATGCTGCGATTTTCTTTAGCAGGGAGGAAACCATCGTTCTTCCTGAAGAAAGATTTGGACGATAATGATAGAGTCTGAAAAATAGCAGTTTTACAGAGAATACTCATTTTATTATTGATACCTTTCATTGTACTGATATAAAACAAGTTTTTTGCCAAAGGTTGCTTTCATAAAATTTTTCGAAGTTGGAACTAGTATCATATCTAGGCTAAAGTTGGACTCTATCTGTCAATAATAAAGATCAGATTTTTTTCGAAAATTTATACTATTTGTACAAGCGAGAAATCAAAATCTAACGGAGAATTTGGTGTCCATTTGAAGTGAACTCCTGTAGTAACCATCTACAACTAGTTTTATTTCTAAGAAAGAAGAAAAACAAAAATCTATCCTACAAAAATTTAGAAGAGTAATCTTCTATGGAAAGTATATTTTCAGGATTTGTCCATTAACAGGCAAAGAATCCTTTCTACCTGCTAAATCCTGCAACACAAACGTTGATGGGCCTATGACTTCTACAATCTAAAAAGGACCAAGCCACATTTTCTGGAACTTTGTATGTTTGCCTTTCTCTTCATGAGCTTTATCCCATTTCAAAACTATATCTCCCATCTAAAATTTTTTTCTGGTCATTATGCTTGAGTCAAAAGAGGATTTTATTAGCGCTTGGTGATGAGCATGGGTTTTCTTAGCTTGTTCTCGTTGTTCTTCCAATTTAATTATTTCCATCTGTCTTAATTGTAGGGAGGAAGTAGATACCTCATCAATGTATTGTACTAAAGACAAGGAGGGAATCATTAAGTGAGTTGGAAGAACCACTTCCTTCCCATAAACTAAGTTAAAGGGAGAAGTGCCTATTGAAGCTTTCTTCGTTATTCTATCTGCGCATAAAGCATTTACCAAGGTTTTGTGCCAATTCTTCTGGTTCTGGTCAACTGTTCTTTTAATAATCCTGATTAGGTTCTTATTTGTTGACTCAGCCAGTCCATTTCCTTGCGGATAGTAGTTGGCTGAATATTTCAGTTTGAACCCTCTTTTAAGCGCGAAATCATTCATTTCATTCCCAGAAAAGTATGAAGCATTATCAAATATTAAAGCCGCTGGCAATCCAAACCTAGTGATTATAAATTGATCTATGAATTCAATGATGTTTTCAGAATTAGTTGTCTTGAGAGGTAATGCTTCTACCCATTTAGTAAAATAATCAGTTGCCGTGAGAATGTACCTATGCTGCTTAGAAGAGTGAGGAACGATCTCACCTATTATGTCCAAGCCCCATTGACTGAATGGTTGATTAATGTTTACCGACTGTAGTGGCATGGATGGTTTCCTTTGTCTCCCTGCAGTAGTTTGGAAGATTTGGCATTTCCTCACGTAACTGTGTGAGTCTTTGAACAGTGTGGGCCAATAATACCCCGCACACAAGATCTTATGTGCGGTAGCATCTCCAGCATAGTGTCTGCCTGCAGGCCCTCATGGAGTTCCTGCAAAACCTTTTCGGCTTCAGTTTTCTCGAGACACCTAAGAAGCACAGAATCATAATTTCTTTTAAACAGAACATCATTTATGAGCTGATATTGTTTAGCTTTTAATCTTAGGGCTCTTTTCTTGGTGTGATCCAGGTGTGCTGGAGCATACCCGTTTTTGAGATAATAAATGGTGTCAGCGTATAATGATTCTATATTGTTTAGGCTTACCTCATACGTTTGTACTTCCTCAGATGAACTTTCCGGAATCTGCGATGCTCCAACCAACATTTTGCAAAAGCCTTTACCTCTCCAAATGCTTGCTGGTTTAATTTCAAGGTCGTATTCTTGTAAAGCAGTGATCCAATTTGCTCTTTTCTCACCCACATCTTTTTGTATTAAAAGATTTCTTACCGCTGGAAACGGTACTATGACCTTGGTATGGGTTTTAAGTAAGAAAGGTCTGAAATACTTGATCGCTTTGAAAATGGCGTATGCCTGTTTCTCCACATCTGAATAATTAAGTTCAGCACCTTGTAAATTAGAGCTAAAAAATGCGATTGGAGCTTCCACTTTCTCCTTATTCGCTTGAGTTAGAATCGCGACATATGATTTATCTGAGGCGAACATGTATAAGATAAAAGATTCTGAAAAATTTGGGGTTGCTAAAGACGGAGCATTAATGATAGCTTGTTTGATCAGATTGAATGCTTCATGCTCATCTAGTCCCCATTTGAAATTTGAATTTTTTTTTTATCATGGTTTGTAAGGGAGAAACAATTCTTGAAAAATCTGGGACAAATCTTTTCACAAAATTGATTTGACCAAGGAAAGATTGCATGGCCTTTTTATT
>APFE030895140.1:0-14714 GCA_000404065.3 Pinus taeda
TGTAGGGGGTTTTTCCAGGGTCACGTTGACCAAAAATATCAGTGTTTTAATGTGTTTTAATGGCTGTTTATTATTGCCGATTTTTATTTCTGCAATTTCCAACATTCTGTAAAATTTCCAGAATTTGTGTTTTCAGCAAATTTATTTTTTTTCAGCGTGTTGAATGTATGGTTATGGGAAAGGGCATTTAACTACATGGGAGAAATAAGGAGAAACTGAAAACCGGGGTGGGAAAACAGAAATTTTACATTTTTAAGACTTAAAACCATGATTCCAAGCCAATAGAGACACAATATGCAAAGTTTGCTCATTTATATACCATGCAAAGGTGAATATATCAAAACGGCATTGAGTGCAATACATATCATCGACAAAATACATAAGCAATGAGGCTCTAAATGGCCTATAAAGTCCAAAAAGAATGTTGCAAGCTATGAGGCCAGTGGCTTACTACAAGTCTACAGTGTACACATGATCAATCATCAAAATCATCACCACTACTAGACACAGGATCATCATCAAAAGCTACATAGACATCATCTAGTTCAGAGTCTGAGGATGCCTCAGCCTGATTTGCAACCTCAATAGCAATGCCACCAATAACAATAGAAGTGGACCTAACGGAAGCACGAGTTTGTCAAGCTACACGACTAGTGCCTTCCATTGGTTGTTTGCCTTTCCTTGATGCCGCTATTGATCCTAGTTCTGATGGCGCCACCAAATCTGCTTCATCCCTCGCTAATGCCATGTCGATATCAAAATCAACATCAAACACAGGATCTTCAGTCTCGTCCACCCATTCTAATGTTGGATCAATATCATCTGACACAAAGGGATCTTAATCAAGTGTTTTGTTCATCACTTGGTTCCTCCTTAGTCGAAGGCTGTATTGCACGAAGACAAGATCATTTAACCGTTTTCGTTCCAAATGGTTTCTCTTCTTCGTGTCTATGCGCTCAAAAACAGACAAATTGTGCTCACAACCTGAAGCACTGCAAGTTTGGCTCGGGACTCTAATTGCAAACTTTTGCAATTGAAGGCACTGGCCGCCAAATGTCTCCCACCAATGTGCTGCAAAGAAAAAGACATTAATTAGTAGCTTAGTTCATTTCATTACTTATTTACAAATTACAAGTATTTATGAATAATTTGAATTGTAAATTTGTAAACAATTTAACTTGAAAAGAAAAACAAATTGGAAATTGAAATTGCTTACTTGGTTGATCCACATCTCTTGCCATCTTTGCCAAGTTTTTGCCAAAATTACCAGTTGCCATACTGAAAACAGTAAGTTGTTTGTGTACTTTCAACTGGTCTGCATGGCTAGGGACCATGCTCCAAGCAATCAATCAATCCAGCTCTGACCTCCCTATCCTACAGATCTCCTAGTCGAGCTTTATAATGATACTTTGGGTTCAAAAAATACCCAGTTGCATGTCTAGGATGATGGAGTTGATTATTCCATCTGTTATCAATGATCTCCCATATACGACCATATTTAGCTAACATGTCCTTGTAAGTTGCCTGTATCTGCTCCTTTGCCTGATCCACGGCCTCATAAATGTAGCCCATGGCCAATTCTTCCCCATCCGCCATCCTGAGCACCTTAACAAGGGGCTTGGTAATTTTCACAAGCTCTACAAACCTTTTCCAAAAAGTAATTGTCAAACACTTTCTTTTTGGTGTCTTTGCCATCTTGTCTACAAGCTCACTGAGATTCAATCCAATCGTCAGAAGAAAACATTTTCTGCAGGTTTTTATGTTGACCATTGAGACATTGCAACATGAAGTGAGTTGCAAATCTCGTAATTGCAAGCCTAACAAGCTCTTTGCCCCCAGTTTTCCTCATTAGGTTCAATACCCACGAGTGGTTGTAAATGTATTTTGTAATGCACTTGACATGTTCTATAGTGTTTTTTACCCACTCTACTTTGCCTATGTCGTCAAGCATAGTCCAAAATATGGTCCTATATTTGGACTCAAGCATCTTTCCAGCAAGAACATAGTTTGAGGCATTATCGGTGATGAACTACACAACATTCTGCTCCCCAACTTCTTGAATAATGTCATCCAAAAGCTCAAATAGAAGGGTTGCATCCTTCACCTTATCATATGCATTGATCTCAAAAACATGGTTCCTTGAGGGCAAGAAATAAGGAAATTAATGATAGTGTGGTTCTTTCCATCGGTCCATCCATCTGACATGATGGAACAACCTGTTTTGAGCCATGAATCTTTATACTCAGCCAAATACTCATCGCTAGAAGAAATCTCTTTTGGCAAAAGAGCTCCCCTCAAGTCATGCATACTAGGGCCTTTGAAGCCCTTTCCTGCAGCTATAACAGAGTCACACATAGCTTGGTAATAAGGTGAGCGAGTAGCATTGAATGGGATATTTGAATCATATCACCATCTACCAATGTATTGATGAGAAGTTTCTTTGCATTGTTTTTTCCAATGTTGATCCAAAGTGGGTTGACGATTTGGCAAGGAGGAAGTGGGATTAGAAGAGGCAATGTTCACAAAGGATGAGAAGTAACTTTGGATGTTTGCTCTCTTTGTTCCTTTTGATAGTTGGCCAAAAGAAGGATGAACATAGTGAAAGGGGTCATTGGTGGAAGGCATAGAAGAAGAGTCTTGAATCTCATAATCATCATAACCACTCTTTTTCATGGCTTCTAAGAATTCCCTCTTCCTTGCAATGTCATCTTGGACGGCCTTCTCCCTAGCCTTATCCTCATGAAACTTTTCAAGTTTGAAAAGGTATTCTGCCTTAATAGGACCTAACACTTCATTTGGTGCATCACATGGTTTTACTTGGCCTCTTACCCTAGCCAAGTGTTGTTTCAATCAAGAAATACCCCCACCTCCAATAGGTTTATGGCATAATTTGCATATCAATTTTCCATCAATCACATCATAATGAGCCCATGCATTGTCCTTGCCTTTTGGAGCCATGTTTGCTTAAAATAATTAAAATTTACAAAGAAATTTGCCACTTAAAAAAAAATGCAGCTAAGAAACAGGGAAAACCAAAGCTAAATTTAGGAAAACAAATGCACATGTAGCCTACAAAATTTGATAGTATAGAACTAGAGATTTGATAAAATAGATGATAGAAGTTAGAAGTTTATAACACATGAAAAAATTTAATACATTGACAGCAGTAGTCAAATGAGGAATTTTCAAGTGAAAACCCTTACTTGGAAATGCAAACTAGCTTCCTTAGCCTCCTCTTGAAAATGCCAACTCCACTGACAGCTCCAAACTATCTCCAAAATAGCTCCAACTCCAACTCCAAGATGACTACTCCAGCAAAAACTCAACACGCTCCAAGCTCCCAATCAAACTCACAAATACTCCAAATGAGATGTGTAAGACAAATGAGAGGGAGAAGGCCCTTTTAAAGGCTTGGAGAGGGTGTTTTTGGAGGGAAAAAACCCCCTACTTTCCCTCCAAAACACCCTAAACTCTTGGGAAAAGGCGTTGTGTGTGTCCTCTGAGGCCATGGCAGCTTAACTGGTCGGTTTAGGACGGAACCTACCGGTCTGACCACAAACTGGTCAGTTCCATCCTAAACCAGTCGGTTAGGACCGGTTAGCTCAATTTTTTGGCAAAATGGTGGATCAAACAGGGTTTTTCTACTGGTTTGACCTAGTAGGCTTGCTAACCAGCTGGTTTCACCGGTTACCAGTTCAGACCGGTCGATTTTTAAAACACAGATTATGATAATATCTACGCAATTTTAAATGAAAATCCTTTAATAAAACCCCAAGGAGTTCCCCTATAACATATTTAAAGAGAAGAGTTCACATTGCAATGCCCTATTATGCATTATTATGTAAGGACTTCCCCTATTAAGTTTGCTACATGCGTTTTGATGGAGCTTGCTCAAAATTTGGGAAAGGTGTTGGGGTAATCATTACTTCTCCTTCAGGATAGAATTTCTACTTTTCTTACATACTTGAATTTGAAGCGACAAACAACATAGCAGAATATGAGGAACTTCTATTGAGTTTGGAGATGCCCAAGGATATGGGAATCAAATTGTTAAACATTAAGGGGATTCTGACTTGATTATTCTCCTAGTAAAAAACAAATTTGCATGTAAGAGTGAAAGAATGAAAAGGTACAAGAATGTTGTATGGGATACTATAGAGTATTTTGATGCTTCGGACTTGGTAGCAATTCCTATAGAAGCAAATAAAAAAGCAAATTCTTTGGCAGTGGTTGCTTCAACACTTTGCCTTGAGGAAGAATTAATAAAAGATGAGATGAAAATGGAAATAAACTTCAGACCATCAGTGACGGATAACTTGGATCATTGGCAAGTTTTTCATGATGAAAGATAAATAATCAGATTTATAAATAATATGCATGAATTGTCAAATTTTCAAGCAAGTTACAAAGAGGAGGGGTGTGAGTACCAAGAAATTGATGAAGATAGGATAAACCCCACCCCTAAAGGACACATTGCATTACAGCAACTTTTTCATAGGCACGATGGTTAGAAAAATCAAAATCAAAGTGAACCTGGTGCCATATTGAAGTAAATGTTGGGACAGTTTAGGATCCCGTGATGGTCAATATTAGGAAAGGTACAATTGAGAAAGAGGAATCAGTGTGTGAACCTGTTAAAATAATATAGAGATGTGTTGGCCTTCACATATGATGAATTAAAAAGCTTATAGAGAGGATGTGATCCAACACACCATCCCTCTCAAAGATCAGAATGCCAAGCCTTTTAGGCAAAAGCTAAGACAGATAAATCATAAGTTGGCCCCTTAAGTACAAAAAGAGCTTCAAAAAATGCTAGCTGTGAGAATCATACTCAAACAAAGCATTCTACACGGTGTTCTAACTTGGTGGCCGTCAGAAAGAGAAATGGGTCCATAACACTATGTCGACTTTAGAAATCTAAATTTGGCATGCCAAAAAGATAACTACCCTTTGCTTTGTTACCACTCAAACTAGCAGGGGGCCTACAAGGGATCCCTCAAGGGCAAATGCCAGACCAAGAGAAACAAATAGAGACTTAGCCCACTGTCACCTCAACTAAGGCTCCCTTCTATTTACGAACTTTCACCAATGGGAGGAGACCCGGTATATTATGGAGTCATTGATGAAGAATAAATCAATGAATGGATGTGGAGTGACCCAAATAATCCCTTTCTAGAAGAGGTTGAATGATAGAGCTTGCCTGCTTTTTAAGCAAGGTACAATGTCTTCTAAGAAAAGGAAGGGAGGATTTGAGGGTTAGGTTTATGGGATATGACTTGTGAAGGAGTTTCCCAATACCTAAAATCTTTGTTGAAATTGGTATCCCGGATGGTTCTTGAATAATTGTCTTTTCAAAGGAACGAGACCACACGGGACCAAGTGGACCCAATCTAGGTTATGGGGAAAGATTTTAACAACCAATGATGTTCCTAGCCTAGACAAGGTGAGGAAAAGGATCAAAGAAAGAATGTTCACTTAAAGGTGTTGAATTGATCCTATAAGGTACTAGCCTTGGGGATGCTAGAGCAAAGTTTGATCTCGGAGCTAGGGTTTGGCTTTTCTCACAACTCCACCATCGGAATGGCCTCAAGTTTGGAGGAGGTCTTGACGAAACACCAGCACAGGAGAGGCTAAGAGATCAAACTTTTTAGAGAGCTAGTTCATTGGGAAAATGATGCCCTAGGTGACCCAACTTGGCTAGACCTAGGAGAAGGTGAAAGAATTTGGTTTAAGGTGACCACCTTTTGGCAGATCAGTGCCTTAGTCTTGGGAGAATGGAGTCTATCATGAATATGAGTGAGGACCTTCGATTCTTAGTCAAGGAGGCCTCAAGACTACTTCGCTAGCCTTCTAGGTCAAAGAGAAGTAATCTTGCAGCTTTTATACTTCGATGTGAAAAAGGGGATGCCTTATCAAGGTTAATTCAATAATGGAATTACCCCTAGGAGATTTCGTTCTGAAGCATAAAAACTATGGTTGAAGCCCGAAAACTGATAGCTTGTAGACTTGAATGTAAAAATACACACAGGTATTTAATAATAATAATTTATTAATATATATAAAATGTATAAGATGATGTAAGGATGATTTGAATGTTACAATGAGGTCCTGCTTTTATACCTCAGCAGGTGACCTTTCTTGAATGGGCATGTCTTTTAGGACATGCCTTTTCACCTAACTTAATGACTATTTAACCTAAATAATATTTAATTATTTAATAATTATATTTATTTTATTTATTTAATTGTTATGAATTATATTCATAACATAGCCTCTTCCTTCGGAAGCTTTGTCCTCAAAGCTATATTGCTGGCAATTTCCCCACTTAGTCTCTGTCATCTCGAGGTATACAATCTGGTCATCGATTCGTCATATAGCTTATCAGGACCATAGTTTTAAAAAACGGCCGTTTCGAAACGGAAACGGCCGAGTTGGTCCGTTCCATTGCCCTCCGGAGTGACTCGGTACAAAAAACGGCTCGGTTGGCCGAGTCATGGCTGACTCAGCCAACTCGGCCGTTTCCCGTACTAACTCGGCCAAGTCTCAAACAACGGCCTGTAACTCACTAAAACAGCAATTTAACATTATTTTAATGAAATTTTAAGGGGTTTGCTGATTGGTTTGGACTTCAAGGTGTTTTATGAATTAGCTAAATGTTATTTGGGGTCCATTTCCCCCTCCCAAACCCTATTTAACACACTCAAATGCTCTCTACTATTGATTTATGCATTAAGATTTCATGGTAATGGTTTAAATTCATTAAAGTAAAAAGTGACATTCTCCCTTAATCTTCATTTCATGCATTTTTACTTAAATTTTAACCCATTACCATGAAATGATCAGGATGTTTTGGAGAGTCCGCGTTCCCACCGCCTCAATTAGGATTTCATATGGAGAAAGTAGCACCATTTAAGCTTCTCAGTTCAAAATCCAGTAGACCTTTTAATCAGTTTTTTCAGGTATTTTAGGATTGGGGGATTGCAATGTTTCCATTGAATTTTGTCATGTATTAGGGTATGGAACTCGTATTTAATCAAGAGCACCAATCCCTCTATGTACCTTGATGTTAGTGACATTAGTTGTCGAACTCCTCTGGGATTCGCTCCAAAACCAGGAGCTTCTGAAAATGTTGCTCCTGCTCCTGTTTTCGCTCCTACTCCCAAGTAACACAAAGAAGAGAAACCATTTGGATCAAAAAACGTTAAATGATCTAGTTTATGTCCAATACAACCTCCGGCTCAGACGAAACCATTTGTTAAACAAAAAACCTGATTCAAATCCCATTGTGTTGGAAGACATTGATCCAACATCAGATTGGGTAGTGGAGAGTTGTCCAGCAAAGTTTGATCCTGATAAGGATCTTGATTTAGATTTAGATATCGAGACATCAGTGGAACTTGAACATGCTGTTTAGTTGAATGCAGATCCCAATCCACCAGCCTCAGTGTCACAGCCAGCAAGGACTCTAGTTGTAGGTGCTTCCTCTGCTCAACCACGACAGAAGCGCAGCTGCATATCTACTCTATCTCAGCTTGCATCTGCTGCAGTTGCATAGCCTGCTAGTGGTACCACTTCTACAACTGCAGTTGGAGATGATGATGATGAGGAGGAGCCATGGCGCCCCCTGGCTGACTCTGATGATGATCCAGAGATTGATCGACATGATCTTGGCTCCTCTGGCAGTAGCTACTAGCCAGTAGCTATAGTACTAGTACTGGAGTCTGGTCACAGTTTACTTTTGTTGTAGAGGCCATTTCTAGCCTCCTTGGTTATGTGTTTTTTGTTTTGAGTCTTTGATCATGTATGACAGTTGACTATGTGTTGCCATTGGGTACCATTTTGATATAATGGATTGGTTCATGAGCTTACTTTGATCATATGTTGTCTTCCATCTATATTATAATGCTGTGTGTTTGGAAACATGAATGAAAATCTTTAAAATTATGTTTTTTTATAAAAAAAATAAATATTTAATGTATTTTTTACAACGACCGAGTGATTGAAATTGAGCCGGCCGAGTCATTACCGTTTCGGAGTCGGAGTCGGAGTCGATCCTCGGCCGAGTCGAAGTCGGAGTCGGAGTTTTAAAACTATGAATCCTCACTGTTCTAAATACTCTAACTGATGAACAAGGTAACAAATGACTATAAGGATAAGAAAGCTATTCCATTCAACAACTTGTGATAGCCATGCAAGATAGAAGAAGACAGGTTGAGGGCAAAAAAAGTATTCAAACGTTTTTCGAAAGGAGCAAAGAACATAACTAAGACTCGATGCTATGAGCATTACAAGAAAGGTTGTCCTAAGCTCAAGCAGGGCAATAACAAGGAATATAGAGAAGAAGTCTATTTCACCGAAGAAGTGGAGGAAGATGAAAGAGGAAGAGCATTAGAAGCAAGAGCTCATAGGGAAACATGAAGGAAAACTAGAACAAAATCGATGGCAACGAAATATGAAGGATATAGCTCTTGGGAACCTCATTAGAAACTTAAGGAAAGGAAGAAGCCATCCAGGACAAGTCTCATCATGCATCAGGACAAAAGGGAACATCTGCTAGATAAGGATATGAAAGATCCTCAAGACTCACTAATAGAATCTTCATCAGATTGTTCACAAATCTAGAGTGGAAGCAAGGGTTTCATCAAGACCTCCAACTTGTGGAATTCATGGGATAATGGTATGATGACATAAGAGATGAAGCAGATGAAGGGGTTGAAGCTCTTTTCAATCAAGGAAGTTGTTGAAAGAAGCTTAGATGACCTAAAGGTGAATGAGGAATGTATGCTTATATTCAATATTATAAAGTCATGTTGTATGGTTGCAGGTAACATGGATCACTACTCGATCTTGAGAAGCATGATCAAAGGAAAGGAATCCCCTCCTACGAAAGGTTGCCAGAAAGCATGGGTCGCACTAGATGAAATCAATATAATATGTCCTCATATGAAGTATGAGGTGGCTAACTACAATTGAGAAACTCTGATCGGAAGCTCCTGGTAATGAAATGAGTGAAGAAAGAAAGGAAGAGATCATGAGATATGCAACCATGGTAAAGATACTCAACATCCGAAATACCAAGAATATTTGACTAGGAAATCTCCCGGAAAGATATGAAGACTTTGATGGAAGTCTGAAAAAGATGGAGACCCTTGACAATGGATATCTTGGGAGATATATCAACATCTATGCAGGATGCTGATGCACACTAGAAGATGTCATGATGAAAGATCATCACAAAGGTAATTTCGATTTAAGTGTTCATTTCTTTCTTTTGAACAAATATCTAGATGGGTTTATGTAGGTTTGCCAAGGGAAGCAACATGGCATGAAGCAAGGCTAGATGAAGACTAATGGATCACTTTCTGATGAAAGGAATAATGACATGACTGACCCATGGATGAAAGTGATGGATGGTTTGTGTCCTATGAAGAATCCACAAAAGTTGAAGACTCCTTGACAAAGAAATTCATGACATTGAAGGAAGGAGCTCTTCAAGCAGCTGGTTAAGGCGCTGTTGTAGGTCCCTAATTAAGAGGGAGCTTGAAAACAAGTTTCTTACTTGGAAGAAACTTGGAAATTCCTAAGCCAAGAGGAAACTTAGGAATTGATATGTTCTTCCTAATTGAGAGGGAGAGATAGACACATCATTCTGGTCTTCACTTGGGAAGACAGAATGGAAGATTGGGTAAACATCTGGCATCTGATGCTCTTTGAGGATGTGTTGGGCGCGGGATCCTCCAAGGGAAGTTTTGGGGCTTAAAACCCAGATTTTGACTAAATTCGATGTAAAGACTACGTGTTTTGTGGGCAAGGAGCGCAAACTTGTAAATGAGTCATAGGGTTGTCCGCCCTCATTTTTGTAAATGTAATGTCGGCTTTAGAGATCTACCCATGGTCCGCTGACCATGGGATTGTATAAATAGAGCGAGGCTCTAAGTTGTAATTCACCAAATCAATTGATGGATGAAGGATGAAGAAGTGAGTCTTATCTAGGAGTAGAGTCAAGTCTTGGGTCATAGAGTAGGAGAAGGCTCTGCAGCTAAGTGCGCAGAGGCCTAATAGTTCGCAACTGAGTGCGTGGACCCCTGCAGCTGAGTGCGCAGGGTAGGTTGAGTTTATAACTGATTGAAGCATTAATAAAGAGAAGTTTTATACCATTCCTGTGTATTTATTTATTGTATTCTGCATTGAATGTATTGGGTATAAATTACATTTCTGCTATTTATATGATGCGCGAACTTATATGATTGTGTTGATTTAGTGAATATAAGATAAAGTCTTTGTTTATGCTAAGTTAACTAACAATTATAAGAAGATAAGTAAGATCTGAGGTGTGACTTGGGGAAATAGCGCAGATCGTTGCCTTAGCAGTGCGAAAGCATCTCAGGCCCTAGTTAGGGCTGCACGAAGTCTATTATAACAGATTGTGAAGGCCTCGCAGGTCAGGGCAGTGTGGGAAGTAACCTGTGTGAAGGTATTCACAGTTGGACTAAATCGATTCCTCAGAGATCTCAAGGGTGCGGAAACTTGGTTCCAGCATCCCCCGATACTGCTTCAGGTGAGACCTCAGGTCACGCTCCGTGGGCTGTTGTCGAAAGGGCCAGTAGTGTAGGGATTTATTTGGCTAATTAACTCCAAACCCGAGTCAAGCCCCATCAAGCCAACAAATAGTTCCACTGCCGGGACCAGAATCTGCATAGAGATGTCTGATGTCGTATCATTGAAATCCAACTAAGAAGGAAATTGAAGGTTGGTTGGACAGGAGAATTCACGAGTTCACGGGGCAGGAGAATAGGAATGTGTGACTGACAAAAGAAGAGTGGTTAGACTGCTATCTGTACATAGAGTTCCACGAAATCTTCTTCGCATCTTTCCCTACTGAATTGTGCGAGTGGATCGCAAAGTTAGCAGATAACCAAAGAAGGTTGAAGCTCGACAATCCTATTGTGTGGACCTCAGAGTTGGTGCGCAAATTGGAAGCATTAGAGGATAAGATTGCGGGCGCTGTTGATCACTGGCTCGATCGGATTATAGGAGGATTCATTACTGAGTTCATGGTAGATACTTAAGTCAGCGATAGCGAGGCAGAGTGATGCTTTCTCAAAGGACCGTGAGGTAAGTATGTAAAGTCTCTGAATACTTGGATTAAAATGCTATTATGTGAAAAGAGGGTTATGCAATTAAATTGATGTTCGGAGCTACATCAATTAAAGTGGAAAAACCTACAGACGAAGGAAGTAAGGGACCAAAGAACAGCCCTTTGATTTCCCCTCCGCAAGCGGACGAGGAAGAGCTCGCGAAGGTCTCCCCACGAAGTGCGATCCATCTGATAAGGCAAAGGATTCCACACATACCACTCCCACCCACACTGCCACCAGCTTCACCGCCTTCACCTCCATCTTCACCCGTACCACCTCTGCCACCACAGCGAGTCAATATGGCAAGCACGATAAAGTTGCCTGTGTTCAAGGGAGTAAGAAGTGAGGATCCAAACCAGTTTTGGTTCGTGATAAGCGCTGTATGGGAAGCACAGGGAGTTATAGATGACAATATAAAGAAAGCAACACTGGTTAGTGCCCTGCAGGACCGCACACTGACCTAGTATATTAAGCATTCTAATGACAATCCGAATGCGGGAATCGTAGATATCCAAATTGCACTAAATAAGGAATTTAGCAGGGCAAAGTCAGAGGCGCAGTCCATCATTGGATTCAAAGAGATCACAATGCTACCAGGGGAGACTCCTTGGGTGTTGGATCAGACGCTGAAGTGCACAATTCGCGAGGCTAATATGACTTTGATGGATGGACAACACCGCGAATGGTTTGTAGCATTGCTAATGCCGCATTTGAGGAATGCGCTATCGCAACAGAGGTTAACAACTCAGGCAAAAGCCTTGGAGATTGCGATGAGACTGCATGAGACCCCAATGCAGGATCCTAACTTAGGAGTTCAACGGATCCACGCGCAGTTGAAAAACTTATGCCTTGAAATGCAGAGTCTGAAACAGGATAGGACAACTCGACCATAAGTGGGTGAAAAAGTGTGGTGCATAAAATGCAAGGGTTAGGGTCATGATAAGGACCACTGCCCAGTGTTTGCGAACTACCTCGCGGGAGGAGGACCAATGTCGTTAAGACTGGAGGCACAAGTAGGACCTAGCGCGGCGCCTACTTTGTGGTGCGCAATTTGTCAAATAGGAGGGAAACACGCTACGAACAACTGCCATTTGTTACAGAAGTATACACAAAATTCATAGCAATTGTTTTGTAACTTTTATACGTCAGTAGGACATGATGAGCGCACTTGTAGAAGCTATGAGTTAATGATGGATAGAACTCCCACCTACAGAGTTCAGGCCGAATCGTGGCCCCTAGACCCGAATGCAGGAATGGCACGAACGGGATTTCAGGGGCGCGGACGAGGCCGAGGTGGAGGAGGACCTCGAAGAGGTCGCGGACAGCTGATATGCTACAATTGCAGAGGGCCAGGGCATTATGCCCGTGATTGTACGAACCCAACGCGTCCATCATGTCTGTATTGTACCTTGTTTGATCATGAGACAGAAGATTGTCCTACGTTGACAGCTAGGATACGCGACAAGGGAGCGCTACCACCTCCCCTGACTCAGAACCTGTAGATGATGAGGTCTGAGGCGCGCGAGGAAGATCCAACTGTGAACATTGTGCTCCAAAGTGGAATCGCGACAGGAGATGATAAAGGCAAACAATTTGAAGATAGTACTTGGGTTCGTAAGGCTCCGATGAAAGTAGAGTTTGATTTGGAGCGCGCTAACAAAACCTTCATGGAAGCTAAGAAGAGCTTTGCTGATGCCTCCACTTTAGGAAGCAAAGATAGATTGGAGCCGGAAATGGACCCATCTATGCTTATGGTGTTCCTAGAAACATATATGAAGCTACTGCACGACAGTAAGGTTGTAAGGGGACTACAGGAACCCATTAACAGATGCGCTGGGACCGCGCTAGGAGAACCGCGCATTGTCTGGAAGATTGGAAAGCTTACGACGAGGACAGGAAGAGAAATGAGGTTAACTGCGCAGATTGGAGAATATGAGATGGAGCACGTAATTCTGGATTTAGGATCGAACGTGAATGTTCTGTCGAAGTAGACATGGGAGCACATGGGGAGGCCTATGCTGTAATGGTCTCCTATTCAGCTGCGAATGGCGAACCAAAATAAGATAATACCTATGGGAAGATTGCAGGGAATCATTGTGGATATTGAGGGAGTGAGCGTGCTAGCAGACTTTGAAGTAATAGAGATTGTTGATGAAAACAATCCCTACCCCGCGCTCTTAGGAATTGATTGGGCAATTGACATGAACGGGGTGATTAATCTGAAGAAGCGCAAGATGATTTTTGAGAAGAAGTCTCTGTGTGTAGTTATACCCTTGGACCCTGCTGAAGGATCGCGCTATGCAGAGCCAATGCGTGACTATGAAAGTGACAATGATTTGGACTACATCTACAAAGTAACCGCGCGAGAGCAAGATTGGGTAAACCCCACCGCAGACGGACGGATCTCATGGGAGTGCGAAAGCTCCTGTACGTCGGATTTTGAGGAGGAAATAGAGCGATGGCAGAACCGGTTACACGAGGTAACCATGCCGAACTGTAATATGATGACAAGATCGCTGCACTACGTATTGACGGAAGAGAGGGATCTGCTTACTTATGATGGGTTAAGTGCTAAGTCACAGGACACGTCCCCTAGGGTCCCGTGTCCCGTATTTCACGTATTGGACACGAAAACGGCCCAAATACGTGTCGAATACGATTTTTATCGTGTCATAAAAAATGGAATACGTATTCGGCGTTTTCGTTCGTGTCATAAATTCAGCATACGCGTATTTCGTGTATAGAATACGTTGCCCTAACGTATTTCACCGTTTTGAATACGTACTGGGGAAAAAACACTTATTAAAGCCTACGCGTGGTCTTTTCGGGGTTATTTTCGTTGGGTTATTTTCGTTGCTGCTTAACTTGTAGACTTATAGCCCAGTGAATAATCACCACCTCATGTGGTTGGCCACAAAGCCCACAGTTCAGTTCCTGTCAAATTAGCATCTAATCTGAATCGTGATCTCATCCTTTATTTTTCTTTAGTTTATGCCATTTTATGCCAGACACCTGGAAAAATCACTAAGACAGGAGATGACAGATTTTAAAATTCAAGGCAGACATTTCAATGGAATGATGTAATAAAACCGGTAAGCAATGGAGGTAAAAGAATTACATGACCTGACAAAATGAGATCTCTATCATATCCCCTGCACAGATTGCTAAGAGAAAATTGAAAATGGATGCAGTGTACAGACAATTTATATGACCAACCTGCTTGACTGATGATGATGATGATCGTCATACAGCTCTCCTAACATAACCGTCATTTTTACATATCTTGTAGGTGTACAGAGATCAAACTCCAACACTTATTTTGGACAAATGAAGACTCATATGCTTCTAAATTTGGCATGAAATTACGAAAAATCAATTACACCATAAAAACAAACTCCAAAGAGGACAAGACGACAATAATCATAAGATGTCTATGCACATTAAAGATCTGAAATGTGGTATCTTCATCACAGGCTGGCATTTCTTCCCAGGGGATTGAAGAAACGAAGTAACAGAAACAACTTCATGGCTTTTGCTACTAATCACTCTTGACTTTGGCTTGGTAAACAACTCTCT
>APFE030895150.1:0-22735 GCA_000404065.3 Pinus taeda
GTTTATTGGTTATAGTTTCGTTGTTTTTTGTTTTGGCCTTTTTTTGGGTATGTTTTCACTCAAATTTGTTAGGAATTGAAAATGCATTTTTAATAATAATAGAAATTTGAAAAAGTTTAAATTTTATTTCACAAAATTCCTAAGGAAAAACTTTAAAACCTAAAATAATTATAAAATAACATGTTTACCATTCAAAATGATAAAATATGCATTTAATAAACAAAACATGCTACCATTGCAAGTAAAAAATAAAAAATAAAAATTATAGTTTTTTTGGTGGTTTCAAAGTGATTTCTAGGTTGTTTTGTGGTTTTCTAAGTTGTTTTGAAGGGGTTTTTTTTTGTGGTTTTCTAAGCCTTTTTCAAGGTTATTTTATATTTTTTTGTGGTTTTCATGGTTTTTATATGGTTAGATTTTTTTATTCAAATTAATTTGTTTAATTTTGCAAAAATAAATAAATAAATAAGGCAAAAATGATAGAGTACCTACCTTTGTTTGAGCCTCTATAACATTGGTGGGGTTGTTGGCGAGGTTGGTAGGATCGCACCATGCTTCAATTTCTCGATCGGGCTCTAATACTCTCAGTCGATTTGCTCAAATACTCTCGGTCGAGTTGCTTAAATACTCTCGGTGAGCTGTTAATTCTCCCATAGTTTGTGCAAATGACCTACCCAGACCACGTGCACACATTTTAGTAGAAAATAATGGCTTGATCGAGGATTTGTTTTTAACCCTCAATCGAGCTCCTTTTTTAGCACTCTAGTAGTTCGATCAAGCGGTTAAAAAATGACTCGATCGATGGCTTGAATTGTTTGATGAAGACATGTTTTTTCCACCTAAATGAGTCCTCTCTTGCTAAAAAGTGTAACCCAACTCCATGCTATCACCCTACACAAATTGCTAACATAATATATATATATATATATATCTTAAATTTAAGGGGTGGCAGGAGGGGGGCAAGTACTCTATGGCCCCAAGGATGACAAAGTGTTTAGTTAATCAAGGCATATTGGTCATTTGACACATAATAAAGTAGACATATATTCTCTAAACAAGATGTTAGCCAAAGTTCATTAGATGGACACAATTACAGCAATGGGAGATTCCCTCCTACTCTTGGATTATCTGAACACGGGCTCCCTCCCAAAGGAAAAATATATGGAAAACATCATGGCAAAATTGCAGAGGATATCACATCCAAAGTGTATTATAAGAGACTTCAATAGAGAAGTAGGAGAAGATATTTGAATTAAAGATTAGTGGCCAAATCAAGTCTGCTATAATTCCCTAATAGAAAATGAAGTCTATTATTTTTTTTTATTTAAATTGATTGATATAAGGAAACATAAAAATTGAAAATTGGGGAGCCCAAGTGACTTCATGGCAACCCCGAAGAAACACATGGATACTAACAAGCCATCATGAAAGATTTCATAATCAATTAGTAGCATTATGTGTTGTAAATTTTGTGTTTTTTTGGGGAAGTTTTGTAATATATTCACCTACAAAACCCCTCTTTTTTTTGCATAGATACATCCTCGTCAAGAAGGTCATGTATTCCTATCGAAAATGAGAAAGCAATTGAAATTTTTTGATAAATTAGCTCTGTGATGCTTAATGTATTTGTTGCAAACCAAACACATAATTATATAATATAAATACATTTTTCAATATATATATATATATATATAATGATGTTCTCATTCCTAATATGCACATTTAGTTTAATGCAAAGTGGCACGCCAGATCTAGGATGCACCTCGATATGTAGAGGGAGTAGATCCCATCGTCGACGTAGAGCGTAACCTAGAAATCTTGACCAGGGGGATTCTAGAGTATGTTGCACGTGATGAGGTGCCTTTACGCTACCAAAGGCTCACAGTAGGGGTATGCGCCAAACTGTGTTGGCTTCTGGGTCGAGTAATTAGGGTCATCACGTGCTATCATGAGCACCATGTGGGCAAATATACATCTTCTAGTTTACTTTCTGCACTATGTAGGCTTATAAATCAATGTGTCTCTGAACACAAATTTGTTATTTTGATGTAGCAAACTCTTTTGAAAACACTCTATATATATATATATATAATATATATATATATATATATATATATATATATATTATATATATATATATATATATATATATATATATATATATATATATATATTATATATATATATATATATATCCATGTTTTCATGTTTACCATATCCGATGTGTGATGTTCTATGATTTACGATTTTCACAAATGTTTATCTAACACATAATTAGCGAATGCATATGTTAATGTGTTTATGCATCTTGGAATGTGATGATAAGTACTAAAATCAAATTCTCTTTCCAATAAACGAACTTGCAAATTCATTCTCAAAATTTTGAGGGTTTATAACTGAATATTTTCCATTAAGTTGTAGTTAAATGAGATGCGAATCAAGTTTTATGATTAACTCTCTAATGCCAAGAGCGATAGTTTTTCACAAAAGTTCGATGACCGCATTATATTCATAAATGTTATTAATTGTCTGACCTAAACTTATACCTTGTAAATTCACTAACTCGTGATTAGGGTCATATATTTCCAATGCAATGGAAGATAAATTTCGTGTATTACGACAAGCACCATCAGAAAAACCAATGGAATGGTTGGATGACATCTGCAAACCAAGTAAAGCATGAGGTAAGCAGAGAAAAATGTTCACAAAAGAAAACTAACACACCAAAATCGCACTTCACACTACTGAAAACACACTAATGTACATAAGTATTTACACGAATAGTCATGCATCATTCTTCTTCAGGTGAAGCACATTTCGGGTCTCAAACAAAGCAGTCCCTTCATAGTCCACTAACTCGTAGGCACCTTCTTGTAAAACTCGTTTGACAATGTAAGACCCATGCCACATTGGTTCGAATTTCCCAACTCCCAATTTGTCATTGGCTTGATTATAAAGCAAGACCAAGTCACCCATAGCAAAAATGTGAGGAGAAATAGTTTTATCGTACTGAGCTTTAACTCGTTTTTTTCTGGGCCTCAATTATTAACGTTGTGAAGCGACAGGTTTCATCGAGTCTTTCGAGGTAAAGTAAATGTTCCTCTTTAGGTGAGGTATTCTGGAGTAATTGACTGCTAGTTTCAATGAAGTAATTTCAAACTCAATTAGAAGAGTTTCCTCTAGACCATACACTAACTAAAAGGGTGTAAATCGAGTGGCCGTCTTAGCTACAATTTAGTAAGCCCAAAGAGTCAAAAATATCATAAGATGCCAATTCGATTTATGAATCCCAATGGTGCGTTGAAGCATAGTAACCAAGACTTTGTTGATTGCCTCAACTTGGCCATTGGCCTGTGAATAATGAGTTGAGTTGTCATGACATAAACCCAACCGAGCAGTAAGCTCTGCCATCATGTAATTTCGAAATGAGATCCATGATCAGTAATGATGGCTTGAGGGACACCAAATCCAGTTATGACATAGTTGAAAAGAAATTGAATGACAGTTTTACCGTCAACATCATGTGTGGGCATCACCTCGAACCATTTAGTAAAATAATCAACGACGATGATGATATAACCATGCCCCCTAGCTAAGTGAGGGTTACATGTCATGAAATCAATCCCCATTTAGTAAAGGGGTTGATGATAAAAACTAGGTGTAGGGGTGTAGGTGGGGCATGCTATTTATGGTTGTAAATCTGGCAAATGTGACATTTTTGGATTACTAAAATGCAATCCTTGAAGATGGATGGCTAGAAATAACCAACCCGAAGGATTTTCTCAGTAGTAGCATACCCATATATGTTACCACCACAAGCTGCAGGGTGGAAGTCATTGAGAAATCTCTTAGCTTCTTCCATTTTCAAGCATCTATGAAGGATAGAATCGACACCAACATGGTACAAAGTATCACAAATGATTTGATATTGTTGGGACTGATGTTGAATGCGACGATGTTTAGAATTAGACAACTATGATTGAAAAGTTTGGGTCTAGAGATAGACAATAAAATCCGCGTACCATGGGTCAAGAGTGTTGATGAGAAAGAGAGTATCACCAGGATTGTGCTCATCAAAAGCAGTAGATGTGGTGGCAAAGGGAAGGTAACAAATCAATTCAGTGAAAACTAGTGATTTCTTTGATTTGGATGTAGCAAACTCCAAATCAAATTATTGAAGGATAATAATCCACTTAAAATATTTTCCTCCCAGCAACTGATGAGTCAGAATGTAGATCATGGGGTTGGAATCAGAAATCACAGTGGTTTTTTGTAAAAGAATACAGTGTTGAAAGAATTGAACAATGTGCACAACTATCAAAACAAGTTTCTTGACATGGGCATAACGATTTTTGGTATCGATAAGATTTTGCCTTAGATAGTAGATCACATGTTTGTTTCCACCATCATCATCTTCGACCAGTACCATGGAAATAGTATTATTGGTTGCGACCAAGTATAAGAAGTAATCACGGTGATAGTCAGGAGGATGCAACAAAGGATTAATAATGAGAGTGTTCTTTAATGCATCAAAATATCTTTGAGTGATTTCATCACAAATAAATCGGACCCTCCTTTTTAGCAAACAAGTAAATCCCTTGGCAAACTCAGCGTAATTAGGTATAAAAAGACAAATGAAATTGGCCTTCCCTTGCAAGCTCTACAATTGATGTAAAGATGACGGAGGGGGTAAGTTTACAATGGCCTCAACTTTGAGGGGATCAATCTGGATTCCTTCATTTGATACTACAAATCCTAGGAGACGACCAGATTCAACACAAAAAACATACTTATGCAGATTCAAATGAATATTGTATTGTTTGCAATGAAGAAAAATCACTCGTAGGTGGTCAGGATGATCATGACACTTAGCAAAATAAGCTGGAAAGTCATCAAGATATGGTTGAATGATGTGTTTGATGTCATGAAAGGCGTAAAACAACGCTCATTGGAAGGTAGCCCCAACATTTTTCAGACCAAAAAGGAGTTTCTTATAGGCAAAGGTTCCCCATGGACAGATAAAAGAAGTCGTATGTTGATCGATGAGAATCATTTTAATCTCGTTGTAGCCAAAAAAATCGTCCATAAAAGAAAAGATCTCACTCCCCACACATTCATCAATGAATTGATCGATAAAGGGAGTTTGATAATTGTCTTTAGGACATGCCTGATTGATATCACTGTACTCAACACAAATGCGAATAGTCCCTTGTTTTTGAGTCACAGGGACAATGTTCGAAACTCAATCTATCTATGGAATAAGGTAGATGAAACCAACCTTTAGAAGTTTTCAACATCTCCCTTAATAACAATTGCCTTTCTAGGGTGCACTGGACGAAGTCATTGATGAACAAGCTTCACATCTGGATAAGTAGGAATTTCGTGCACAAACATACTTGGATCAATGCAAGGCATTTCTTCATATGACCAGGAAAAGACATCGTGAAATTCCTTAAAAAGGGAAATGTAAATCTTGATCTCATTAGGAGAACAAGGAACCTCGACATGGATGTTCTCAACAATTCCTAGTTTAACAGAAATGTCGATAGGCATGGTAGTAGTGGTGTTCCCATTGTTTCCCTTAGGAAAAAATTCATGCATCAATATGGGTGTTTAAAGTGGATGAGTAAGTGTACGGGAAACAAAGGTATCCGGACACGATGAAATCTCGCCAAGACTTGGAAGAAATGAGGAATGATGATGAACATCATTCCAGGGAGGTGCCTCAAGAGACATAAGCTCAGTGATACTCTCATCAATGGGAAATGTCTTGTTCAAGGGATTTAGAGAATCCTAAGAACCAAGCTAAGGAGACTGTGAAAATGCGTCTAGATGCATACTAAGAGTAGTATGACTTTTAGAAGCGACCACTGAAGCCGGAACAATAGCTTGGTAGGCTTGTTCCGCTGGGTTGAGCATCATAACATCACCACAAGAATCAATGTGATCAGGATAAGGAACGATCCAAGGATCGTAAGAAGTGAAGATCATGCTGACAGAAGTGACACGAGGAGGTGGGAGGGAAAAAATTCCCATAAGGGAAAATTCTTTTAAAAGGCCTGCCCTAGTGCTCTGATACGAAATGTTGGTATTTGCCACATATGGCACGTTTCCATTTGAAGAACCGGAAGAGAAAAAGGCTAATTGATC
This sequence comes from Pinus taeda, assembly GCA_000404065.3. Lineage (NCBI taxonomy): Eukaryota > Viridiplantae > Streptophyta > Pinopsida > Pinales > Pinaceae > Pinus > Pinus taeda. Next base: position 6,148 of record APFE030895150.1, read on the forward strand.
AACAATGACTATTTTCCCTTCATGAGGAAAATAGAGCATGCAGGACAAAGAAGAAGCCACACAAAACATAACATGAGTCCAACTTCGTCGAAGTAGAAGGTTATAATTCAAATTCGCATCCACTACTTCTTCTTCTAATTCAATAGTTTTCCCTTCCAATGTGATCGAAAAGCTCATGATAATAAAGTAAGTATGAGATCCGCTGACATCATAGGCTTCTAAGGTGTTTGGAGGCTAGTTGAGAGGCGGAGAACCTATGGATTTCCAGCATGAAACAAACATGATGCAAGTGGAATTACCCTCATCAATCACAGTCCGATGAATATTCTTCTCTTTAATAATGCCATTGATAAAAAAACACAAGTTGATGGGGAAGCGAAGGAACATGATTTTCCAGGTCAAAAGTGCTCAAATTCGAATCCGTAGGGTCAATTCCTCCTATAGAGGATAGTAATTATTTCCACCTCGTTGGACAAGTTTGGAGAAATTTCAAGGAATACATCACCGAAGGTGCTTGAGCTAATTCTTTCATAATATTGTAATCTTGGGCAACTCTCGTATTCGTATTGTAAGATGATTTCTAAAGGACACCTTTGGGAGGCGGTCGGATTAATGGAGTCATTACAGAGTGATCTTCCTCAAAAATGAGGCAAGGATATTTGGGCTTACGTTTTGATGCATCATCAACAGATGACTTTGGAGGATCTGGTTTTGTGGCATCAACTTTTCATTTCCTTTACCCTTATTTTTACCTTTAGAGGCTTTGTTTGTCGTGGTATACTGAATGACATTAACCTTAGAGGTTTTACAAATATTTGGAGAGGGTTTCGAAGGAGGATTGGATACAACATTCGAAACGGATTTTTGCTTCGAAGAAGCTTTACTAGAAGTTTGAGATACTGATCCAATAATACCATCAACAGGTGGTACATCTAGTGCTTTAGAAGATGTTGGATCCATAGATGGCCTCGGAGCATCAGGCAAGATATCATATAACGTGCCGGATTGGGAATACAACAAATCTAAATATTGGGCATGGGCAATGGCTTGATCTTCGATCACACAACCTCCCATCGCTATGTCCTTGGAAATTTTGTTGATGAATGATTTGTTAAACCATTCAATTAACAACTCATTAGGTATATCAAACTTGATAAGGTGGTGTCAGTGTCTCCGTTTATGGCTATGATCAGAGATGTGGGTAGCAGTATTCTGTTACAAAGACGTAAGAAAATGGATACCAGTTTCATAATGAACCGGTAACAGGAAGTGAGTAAGGAAGGCCATTGCCAAATAATTGAAGTCTTGATAGGCACCTCGAGGTAATTCAATGTACCATTTCACGGCAGCACCCATCAGGGTTCACTGGAAAAGACATAGATGAACATAGTCTTCAACCCAGGAGTTGGATGAACACCATAAATGGTAAGTCGCAACGTGGGCCTGGGGGTCTTCTCCAGACTTTCCTTCTAATTTCAGATAGTCACCAAGAATCTTAGTGGGAACCAGAGGTCAATAAGGCGAATGAATTATTGGATCATTAGCGAGCCTTGACACATCTGGCAGTTCCAACGTTGCTAGAAATGGAAATTGTGGGTTGAAAGGCATGGGAGACCTTTGATAAGGCTCAGCTTGTGGATTCCATCCTTGTTAGTATGGGTTATGCCCCCAAAGTGGTGGATTTTGACCATAAGGACCGTGATATTTCTCCTATTGAGGGGTATTATGACCATAGAAAGGTGGATTCTGCCCCCACAAAGGTGGGTTTTGACCAGGGTAAGGTTGATACTAACCTACCATAGGTTTTTAAGAACCATAAGGTGTATAAACAGTTTGCACAACATATGGATTGTAAGGTTGTTGTTGCAACTGTTGGCCCTGTTGTTGCAAGGGTTGACCTTGTTGATATAAAGGTTCATTTTTCTATTGTAAGGGTTATCCTTTCTGCCACAATGGTTGTTGCGCATAAGGTCCTTGTTGTAAAAAAGGTTTTTGTTGTACATAAGATTGTTGTTGTTGGTAAGTTCCTTGTGGAATATGTTGAGTTCCAGGTTGGTACTGATAAGTTCCATCTTGAATTTGACCAAATGCCCCAAATGAGGGATTTGAACTAGGCTGCATTTGGGATTCTTCCTATTAAGTAAAGGGTGGATTCTGAGGCTGTTAAGAGCTGTATAGAGGGTATGGTTTTTGGTAGGGTATCTGAGCCAAAAGAGGATTTTGATATGCGATCTAGCCTGATCCAAATGGAATTGATGATCCACTAGAATAAGGTACACTACCAACATTGTGACTAGCTCTCGTAGTGTGAGTTTGAGGTGCACTCACATAAGGTCCACCTAAAAAAGGAGATACATAGGGCAGAGGTGGTTGTTGTCCCCCATGCAGTGGTATAGGTGGGAAAATATTTTCCACTTAATGGGGGACCTTGGGAACTTATAGGGATATTAATTTCCCCAACCGTGACTACCGATTGTACAGGAACTAACGAAAATACAATTGGTACAGGAATTTGGGAGGCCACGTTTGAAACAAATGAACCAAAAGCAGGCATGGCACCCGATGAACAAATGGGATTGTGATAAAGTGAAGACAAACTTGGAGTACTTGAAAACATTTGAGCCAAAGATATATAATCAGCTAGAAACAAAGGCTCACTAATTTCAGGGGGTGGTGGAGGTGCAACAATTCCCACATATGGATAATCTTCAAGTGGAAAGTAGTATTCAAAAACATTATCAACACCAGGAGTATGAGTAGCTGAGACATCTTGAGGACCTTGAGAAGTGATGCAGGAGCATCCAGCTCGCCGTAACTGGGAAAAGTCTCAACCAGGTTTGCAGGTTATTGATCAACTGGATTATTTATTTTTACATTTTCATGTGATAGTTTTCTTTTAACTTGTTTTTATAGAGTTGGTGAATTCAGCCATTCTTAATTAAATAACTAGAATTACTATAGCTCGAACATTAGTTAGGGAATAGTTCGTTGAATTAGGAGAGTAATGACAAACTGTTCATACAAATCTTGTAATGTCAGGAAAATATGGTTATTAACGATAACAGGATCTTTTTGTAACCAAATTCTATGACAGTTTGATTAACTGCAAAATCAACTGAAACGAAAGGATATAAAAACCAAAATGTAACAGAGAAAAGGGGTTCAGTAATTGCAGAAGAAGAGAAATAAAAACGAACAAGCTATAAGCAGATAGCATTCCAAACTATTGTCCATCTGTACACATTTCTACTGTTCATCCTAATATCAATTTTTCATTACAGTTTGATAAAGTACCATATTGAGAATGTCTGTATAATGTACTGTCTTATATCCTGAATACGAACATATAATTAATCACCAAGCATTGGACGCGTTTTCTGCACACAGTCAAACAAGGACCAAGAGGCATAATTACCCGAAGTCCGAGAAGAGAAATTGTACACAGGAGACAACCACGAGCAAGCATTTGTATCCAGAAAAACGACCACAGAACAGAGGCAGAAAAACGACCACAGAACAGAGGTAACATTGCTATGTAATATTCATAAATTCCATTGAAAAATCGAAAGCCATCGATAAACTTTACTATTTATCATTGTCAAATACAAAACATGTGCATACAAAGGATTTCATTTCCATAAACAACGTAATGTTAAAATGTATGACTGAAGTGGCGTCATAAGCCAAAAACCCTGGATGAGGGTTTAACCATAACATCAACAACCATTTGCATTTATCAACCTTGACATAATATCGACCGAGAAAGACACAGCAATAGCAAATTACATACAACGACCAAGAACCCCAAATAATCCTACAGCGACCATGGTCACCGATCGTTCGAAGAGACAAACAAAATATTTGAGGATTCAGGCCTACCGAGAACCAACTTACTGTGTTAACAGAGACTGGAGGACTCGCATACCCAGGTTGCCACCAACGACCTGTAACCAGCAACAACAACCGAGTTATAAGTGTAAAAGGGGAAAACCCTTCAAGGAAATACACCATTGCATGCGGAGAACAAAAAAACACCACAATACCTGAGTAAGCTGAGTCGAAGTTAGCCATAGTGACGTCCAGGAAAAATTGTATAATTGTAGACCAAAGGAGCGAGGAGGGTAAGTCACAGTAAAAGAAGCATAACAGAATTGAAGTAGGGACGAGAGGTAATACCTGTTCCAGTCGATGAACAACTGCCAATGTGGTCCTGTGCTCAGGACAAACACCAATTCCACAGAATGAGAACCCAGAATAACAGTAGATGTGAGGATTGAACCCAGATTCGGGCCAAGAAACAATAGGAGTTCGGAAAGCATAACCAAGTCGCAGCACATATCCATAATCACAACAAAACGAGAGAAAAGTCTACCATAAACCCTGACCGAACCATGAAGGTGTATTCGCAGACCACAAGCAACCTATAGTGAGCATAAAACACTGGAAATTGTTTACAAAACACGCGCATGCATAAGGAGAATAACCAACAAGACTTACCAGTTTCGAACCCACATTTCAGAGCCGAGAAACAACAGCATTCGAGCAGCATTTCCCTTAAGTTCACAGGCAAACCGAGCGGAGGAGAGTTCGTGGACCATCGTCAACAGAAGGTGACCAACATTCACCTTAGCAAACCAAACAGAGTTCCACAGGGAGAACCCAAGAAACCCTCACGAATACTCTCAGCGCAAAAGAATAATCCCAAATAACCCACAAGGATCGATGGTTTTGGCACGAAGAACAAGCGGAGGGAAGATCGAGGCTAGAGGACAGTTCATTAATTGCCAACATTAATTCACAGCTACCAACCACAGCAAAAATCCCGCGGACGATCTCCACGCAAGGGAACAAGAAGTATTTTGTTGACACGTATTCACATTCAGACGTGTAAAAGCGTGGGCCATTCGGCTGGGTTACACCAAGAAGAGGCTGGGAATGCACCTTCTAAGGCCATAGGTGGAAATAGTTGTTAAGGAGGAATTCGAGATGGTCATGGAGATAACTCCAAAGGTATGCCAGTATTGTTGTATGGAGTATAAGGTTGTTGAGGAGATATAACCAATGGATCAAAAAGCTTATTTGAAGGGAATAAAACAAAACTCTCTGAACTCTCACGAGTTTCTAGATCAGATTCCTGAGATGAGATGCATCTTGAGGTGGAGGATGAGAAGCAAGGGGTTGGATACTTGGGACAATTCCAATTTCAAGACCTTAGGCTTCAAGTGACTGTGAAAAATCAAGATGAACTCCTTGTAATGAACCTTAAGTGTCAAATGATGAAGGGGAAATGTAAGGTGAACTCAATGGTTCATCTACAATGATGTTTTCTCAAAAACAATAAAAAGGGTGGTTGATGTCAGCCTACAATTAAAATTTACTATTAATTAGGAAATATGAGGCCAAGGATAACTGCATTGGTAAGTCATGTTATCATGCGAAGTTTAATTTTAGGACTTAAAACAAGAAATAAATAAAAAAGGGTGTACTAAGAAAGAGGGTTTACCAAGTATCTATGAACCATTATATACACCTTAGCCGAAACAAAGGAATTAACGTATGACGACCGATCTCCCTGAATGTTGTGTTCGGTGTATCACGTTTGCAAGGCAATTGACTCGGTTACCTGTGGCTAAATGATAGAAACCTTGTGGGTTCTCCCAATATATACTCGATGGTACGGGGAGCACAAGTACGTGTTAGCATTGTCTAATGCATAATCATTCAGTGACAGTGTTTTGATATACTTACCGTACTAGAGTGCCTTTGATATACCCTAGAGTACTAGAGAACTTCTAATATACTTCCATACTGGAACAAGATTTCACCCCCGGGATACAAATCACGCAGTTTGTGACAGCTACTAGGTTTATATACGCTGGAACATGCCTCTAACCTAGACCTATAAATTTTTGCGTTAATTTCCAAATGCTCATGTTAATTCAGTAAATTTTAAATTTTTTGTTGAATTAGATTTCAATTTTTCGCTCAAACGACGTTACCTGAATCCTAGTATGCAACTATATGAGAAAAATGAAAATTTTCATTTCAATGAATTCTATGCTAACGAGGGAAGAGATTACAAGTAATTAATGCATCAAACAAGAGAATGCATAAAAAAATATGCATCTACTAACTTTATCCAAATGAAAAATGCAAGAGAAAAACTAAGCTTCACTTTCACTAATGAATATGCAATCTATTGAAAGAAAAAAATGATCTTCACTTCACTAAGATGTACTTTTAATTATATGATGCTCTTTTATTTTCAAATGTCTATATGCAACTAAGTTTCAACTAAAGAAAAAACGAAAATTTTGATCCAAAATACTCCTAAATGCAAACAAGGCATCAATCAAAGTAACACCAAATTCAAAGCACTCAATGAAAATGTCTTTCACTTCTCTTTCAAATAGATAAGAAAATATATTCATTTCAGTTTGCAAACGAAAAAATGTAATCTATGTTTGATAAATGACAAATATGGATTTCAAATGCAAGATGACCTAATACACATGAAAAACAACTTTGCACAAGACAAACTGAAACCAATATAAGTCAATGTTTCAAGTGATTTTACCAAATGAACAGACCAAATCATTCAACAAACCAGAGACCCCAAGACACTCATAAGCAGCAAGTGACAACCAATCGACGTATAAACCCTAAAATCAATTCGATCGCACTTAAACATTTGAAAGTTCAAAGGAGTAAGAATTTGTTAATAAAACGAGGTAATGAATCAAAACACCAACAAAAACCAGTCATACAAGAAAAAACAGGATCTTAAGGGCTTAGACATAGTGGGTTTGACAGAGAAAGCCTATATTTTTGCCAATCTCAAGGATCAAGGCAGTTGTTAAGGCCAAACAAGCACTGAACAAGGGATAAGCACGATCGTTTGAAGAAAAAGCAAGTTGGTCGAGAAAAAAGGCAGAAAAAAAAAAAAAAAATTAAAATAAATAAATAAATAAATAAAATAAAATAATAAAAATAAAAAATAAAAAAATTCACAAACTCTTCCAGACTGAGCACTCTAAGACAATAACCAATGATCGTGAAAACCTATATCAACCCAAACTAACTGAGAGCATGATGGTAGCTCATGATGCGGCCCGTCCACGCGGCCCCTCTCCAGCTCACCTACCCATGGTACTTTTGGATATGGTATGTTGATTGTGGTTGATTACTAATCTTTTTGGCTCGATCCGGTATTTACTTCGGCGGTACTTACCTACCTACCTCCCGGTACCTTGCCCCTTCTCCGGCTAACACCTGTCCACCTCGTTCACGCTGCAACCCTAATCCTCCGGTTGCCCTTTTGGTTGGTTTCCTTCGCGCTCATTGTCATTTCTCACTGTGCTTTTCATCGCTCTGCGACCTGGTTTGAGCTCGGCTCTGTCACTGGCTATCAGTCGATACCCCGTCGATTTATTATGGATTTCTCACTCAGTTGTTGGGTTTTTCACTGTGATTCCGCCTATACAATTTGTTCACGCATCTGTTGGTAAGTTGTGACTTTACCAGAGGTTTTTGCTGTCGGATTCTTCTATGGATTGCTCGGTCGACTGTTAATTTGTTTCTGTGATTGTTGATTTATTTTGGACAATGGCGCTGTATCATATCGTTGTTTCTCAATGTGGAGGGTTCTAGTAGGCTCAGTGGCTCTGTGCGTTCGATGGCTCTGCAACAACTTCTCTCGGCATCCCCCTTCTCGTCCAGGTAACTTCTCACTCCATGTTATAGTTCCTTTACTGTTTTTTGAATGGTAATTGACCAAAATGGCCCCTCCGTGGTCAGGTTTCGGTCTTGACAAACAGTGGCGTCGTTCACCCTTAGGTAACGAGTATTTCCCTCTCCTCTGTTCTTCTTTTCGGTTATTTCATTCCTCTGTTATATATATTGCTGGTCGAGTCTTTAAGTTCAGGGTTTGGTTATATTTGTTAAACCCTAACGTGACCTCCTTTGCCCTTTTCAGGTGACGGCTCCGTGGCTCCTCGATCCAGACTGCGCTTACTTTCTGGGTAGCTCTATGCTTGTTTATTTAGTTATCTTTTAAGTCTGTTAGTCTGCCTGTAGTCGCTTGCTGGTTCTTGATGGTTAAGGGCCCTGGTGGCCTTCGGTTCTCCACTGTAATGTTATGTCTGTATCTTGGTCGTTAAGAAGGTTAAGGGTTTGATTATCCCAACCGTGGCCGTGGCTCCTTTCTTTAATCTGCTATCGCGTCTGTCATTTGTGGAAATGGTTCATTGAACCCTTGTCGAGTTTTATTGTAATCGTTTGGACTGTAACCGGCCCGCACTGTAATATATATGCATATATTTTGAATTTGCAAATGTTTAAAATCGATTTTCTGGGTTTTGTTCTTACCCGGCTTTGACCTGGGGTTGTTATGCTTCTGGATTCCGCTACTCTGCTTCCGTCTATTGTTTGTTAAACTGGACTTGTCGTACGTTTGGTTATTTGGGCTGCCGTCACTATGCTATCCACCTGCACTGTTATTTGACTATGTATTGTTTACATATATATGTATCTCTGTTAGTGACTCTCAGTCACAGCATTCATCTTTTGAAATAGTTTACACAGAATGTTATTTCTCAGAAATTTGGAAATGCACAGAATTTAAATAAGTTGTCTTTACATTTGTTAGTACACATGAATTCTTAGATGAAGGAAAGAAAAACTATTCTTCTCTTTCTATTTATTGAATATGCTTCTTTTCTGCTAGCTGCCGAACCTCTGTAGGATTTCGGTTTTTGCCATTTATACATGTTGAGGTGATTCGGTAGATAACTGTCAGCAGTTACCTTGTACATTTGGTTATTAAGTTATGTTTTCTTGTTTCCAGTTTCTGTTCGACAGTTTATAAAACTGACTTTGCCTATCTGACACTACAGTCCCACAAAGGGGTGCTTGAATACATTATTTGCACTAATCTAATTTATTAACTACAATTAATTACTGATAGCTACAGTAAAGTAAACTAAGTAAAATTTCCCCAACAGAAACTAAACAGATTGTGTTTGACCTTTGTAAGACAAATAAAATGAAACTGTAAAAAAAAAAACCTGACAGTCTAGCTGTCCTTTCATGAACTGTTTAACCTTCCCAGTCTTTTTCTGAAACTCTGTCCTCCCAGTCTCGGTCTTCACCCTGTCGACCAGATGCTCCTGCATCAGGCTGCCGGGGTAAAAGAGAGTTCTCATGGCTCCGTTCCATGAGCTCCTCCACCGAGTATCCTGCCTTTCTAATCTGTGCTTCATCGAGCCAGGAACTGTCCTCTAGGGGACGGTCCTTCCACTTGACAAGATAGCGCAGATACTCCTTTCGACGCGTCCGTTTGGCTACCTGTGTGTTGATAATTCCTTCAATTTCGTGAGTCTTAACCGATGGTAACTGTTTCTTCCAAAGACTGCTCTCGAACTGGGTGTCCGGTTGCGGCTGTACCATGTTTTCGTCTGCTGTCCGGGCATGATATGGAAACAGGTCTGCCACGTTGAATATGGGCGATATGCCTATATCAGGTGGCAGCTGAATTTCATATGCATTCGCTGAAAATTTGCGAAGGATTTTGCATGGGCCGATTTTCTTGAACTTTAGCTTGTTGTACGTTCCCCTAGGAAACCTTTCCCGACACAAATGCGCAAGCACTTCGTCTCCAACCTCGAAATGTACTTCACGCCGCTTGATATCTGCATGTTGTTTATATCGCTGTGTGCTGTCCTGTAACTTCATTTTAAATTTCTCGTGCAGTTCGTTCATTGCTTCGGCAAAATCTTCCCCGTCTGCACTCCTCCTTTCCAGCTGTCCTAAGTCTCGTAATTCATGTACTCCCCGCGGATGCATCCCATATAAGATTTGGAATGGGCTTAGACCTGTGCTCCGATTGGGCGAATCGTTGTAAGCGAATTCAGCCTGGGCCAGAGCTCGATCCCACAATCGCGAGTTTTCTCCGGTCAAACTTCGCAATAAATTGCCCAAACTTCTGTTAACTACCTCCGTCTGTCCATCAATCTGCGGGTGATACACGGAACTGAAATTTAACTGTGTGCCCAACTTTTTCCACAGGGTGCGCCAGAAATGTCCTGTAAATTTCACATCCCTGTCTGAAACTATAGTCCTCGGTAAGCCATGTAATCGAACTACTTCTGTGAAGAAGAGGTGTGCCACATAGGTGGCGTCGCTAGTCTTCCGGAACGGAATGAAATGAGCCATTTTGGAAAATCTATCCACCACCACCATCACTAAATCATAACCCCGCTGTGTTCTAGGCAATCCCAGGACAAAGTCAATACTGACTTAATCCCAAGGTCTGCTTGGAACTGGTAGGGGCGTATATAACCCAACATTCTGGTTGTGCCCTTTCGCCAGTTGGCAGATTTTACATCTGGTTACGTACCTCTGTACGTCTCGACTCATTTTCGGCCAGTAGTAAAAGTGTCCTAGCTGTTCCAATGTTTTATCAACGCCAAAATGTCCTGCTAAACCTCCGCTATGCTTCTCTTTCACTAAATTTTCCCTCATCGAACAATCTGGAATACATAGCTGTCCCCCACGAAATAACAATCTGTCCTATAAGTTAAAATCTAGCCATGGGCTTGTATTTCGTAAGACAGGATTCTGGCATGCCTCAAAGGCTTCCTTGAAATCCGCGTCCATCTGGTACAAATCCTTCAAATACTCAAACCCCATTACCTGTATGCCGCTTTCCTGTAAGAGCAAAGCTCTTCTGCTTAAAGCATCTGCCACTTTGTTGGCTTGTCCACTTATATGCTTCAGCACGAAAGTAAAACTTTGTAGGTACTCCACCCACTTGGCGTGCTTGTGGTTCAATTTATGTTGTTGCGTTATGTACTGCAACGTAGAATTATCAGAGAACAAAACAAACTCATTACCGAGTAAGTAGTGCCTCCAATGCTTCAAGGCTTGAACTACTGCATAGAATTCTTTATCGTATGACGAATACTTCTGCCAGATTTCGTTTAGTTTCTCACTAAAGAATGCCACAGGTCTGTCCTCTTGACTGAGTACAGCACCAATAGCTGTCCCGCTTGCATCACATCGGACCTGAAAAGGTTTGCTGAAGTCGAGCAGCCTCAAGATTGGCCTCTCTGTTATTTTCCGTTTCAGAAGTTGAAAACTGTCTTCTGCCGCTTTAGTCCAGCAAAAAGGTTGACTGGCCTTTTTGATGGTTTCTAGCATTGGCGCGCAGATTTCACTAAAATTCTTGATAAACTTTCTGTAAAAACTTGCTAAACCGTGAAAGCTACATACCTCGAATAAACTCTTTGGTGACGGCCAACTCATGATCGTTGTAATCTTCTCTGGGTCCATTTTCAACTCATTCTCCGCCACTACGAATCCCAAATATACTAACTCCTTCTGTAGGAAAGTGCATTTCTTCAAATTTACCAGCAGTTTGTTCTGCTGCAGCTTCTCGAATACTCTTCGAATATGTTGAAGGTGTTCCCTTTTTGTCCTGCTAAAGATTAAAATATCATCCAGATAGACTATTACAAATTTTCCAATAAATTCCTTTAACATTTCGTTCATCAGTCTCATAAATGTACTTGGAGCGTTACTCAACCCAAACGGCATAACTAGCCATTCGTACAGCCCTTCGTTGGTCTTGAAGGCTGTCTTCCATTCGTCGCCTTCTCTAATCCTGATCTGATGATACCCACTTTTCAGATCGATTTTCGTAAAATACACTGCTCCACTAAGGCAATCCATCATGTCATCCATCCTAGGCAAGGGAAACCTGTAACGGATGGTGATCTTGTTTATAGCCCGCGAATCTGTACACATTCGCCACTTGCCACCCTTCTTGGGCACAAGGACTATAGGTACTGCGCAGGGGCTTAAACTCTCTCTGATCAGTGCCTTGTCCAACAATTCCTACACTTGTTTGCGCACTTCTTCATTGTCCTTTGGACTCATTCTATACGGTGCCTTATTTGGTAAACTCACTCCTGGTATAAAATCGATATGATGGCTGATGCTCCTCCTAGGGGGTAACTTATCAGGTAATTCCTCTGCTGCAATATCATGAAATTCTTCTAACAACTCCTGTATTTCCTTAGGCAATTCTGTCCTTTCTGTGCTCAGTAATATTGGCTTCATCCTCCTTACAACTGCAAAATTTACTTCAGTTTCATCAATCTGTTTGATGAACTGTTTTCCTCCTAATAACAATGCCTTTGTTCCGCTAGATTCTACTGAATCTTCCTCTTTGATGGGCACGAGTGTGTGTTTGACCCCATCCTTCGTAAACTTGTAACAATTCGTCTTTCCATCGTGTGTCACCCTTCTGTCATACTGCCAAGGTCTCCCGAGCAGTATGTGGCACACGTCCATGGGCATAACATCGCAGACCACTGTATCGTGGTACTTACCAATGCGAAACTCCACTTCGCACTGCTCATCAACTAACAGCTGGTGGCTCTTCTGTAGCCATGACACCTTGTAAGGTGTGGGGTGTTTTAGCCGCTTTAACCCCAATTTCTCTACCATCTCAGTGGCAACCAAGTTATCCGTACTTCCACTGTCTATGATTACCTTACAGCACTTCCCGTGAGATTTACAGACTGTCTGAAACAATGACTTCCGCTGAGTCGGTTCAGACACTTCTTTGGTTGGCTTTAACATAACCTTAATCAGGAGTAATGCCTCTCCTGTTTCTGCTACATCTTCCACCTCACGTGGCTGTGCTTCCACTTCTTCTGGCTGAACCACATATGTTCCTCTCTGACCTGCCTGCTCCACTTCTGGGCACTCAAAGGATCGATGTCCCCATTTTTGACACCTGTAGCACTGGAAACCAGTTCCTCTTCCGCGGCCATTCCCTCTTCCACGCTGATATGACCGACCTCCTCTAGTGCTGTCTCCTTTGTCAGCTGTCCCTGAAGTTTTTGAACTGCTGCCTTCTTCACTGTTTGCAGCACTCTTTCCTCGTCCGTAGGACTGTCCTCGTCCTCTACCACTTCCTCTTCCCCTCCTGTTATTCTGCTTTCTGTTAATCTTCTCCTCAGCCTTCATAGCACTCTGAAAGGCTTCCTCTATACTTCTGGGGGAAAGAATACTAATTTCGTCTAGGATCTCCATCCTCAAACCGTTAACGGACCGTGCTGTCTTTTCTGGAGTCTCATCCATGTAACCAGCATGTAGATTGACCTGGTAGAACTCTTCTGTGTATTCTTTGACAGTCATACCCTTCTGTCTCAAATTCTGCACTCTCCGACACAGTTCAACCTGGTAATCTTTTGGCAGAAACCTGCCCTTTAGTTTCGCTACCATCCTCGCCCAGTTTCGTATGGGTAGCTTATTCAATCTTTTTCTGTCTGCCTGGACATTATCCCACCACAAGAGGGCATGTCCCTTTAACTTAGTAGTGACGAACTTAACTTTCTTATCCTCCTTAATCTCTTCATTCTCAAAGTATTTATCCGGTTCGCTAATCCAATCTAACAGAATATCAGCAGACAGACTACCATCATAATTTGAAATTTCTGTCTTTGGCTTACTGCTGGCCAATAAGATTGAACGCAGCAGTCTTAGTTCTGGAGCTTCTTCATCCGAAGCCTCCGCAGCAGCTACTGTCTCTTCCTCACTCTCATCTCCCAACTCTGGGTCTCTTCGTCTACCCGCTTCTACTGCCTCCAAGCGAGCTGTAAGAACTCTAATCTGTTCTCTTAATCCTTCATCTCCTCCTCCTCTTCTTCGTGCACCTCTGCCACGCCCTCGTCTTGGCGCTTGTACTTCTTCTATCTTCTTCTAACTAACGAATAAAATAATAAAACTAAAAAAAAACTGCTCTGATACCAATTGATGCGACCCGTCCACGCGGCCCCTCTCTAGCTCACCTACTCACGGTACTTTGGGATATGTTATGTTGATTTCGGTTGATTAATAATCTTTGGGCTCGATCCGACATTTACTTTGGCGGAACTGACCTACCTTCCTCCCGGTACCCGGCTCCTTCTCCAGCTAACACCTGTCCACCTTGTTTACGCTGCAACCCTAATCCTCCGGCTGCCCTTTTGGTGGGTTTACTTCACGCTCATTGTCATTTCTCACTGTGTCTTTCTTCGCTCTACGACCTGGTTGAGCTCGGCTCTGTCTCTGGCTATCAGTCGATACCCCGTCGACTTGTTATGGATTTCTCGTTCAGCTGTTGGGTTTTTCACTGTGTTTCCACCTGTACAATTTCTTCACACGTCTGTCGGTAAGTTGTGACTTTACCAGGGGTTTTTGCTGTCGGATTCTTCTATGGATTGCTCGGTCACCTGTTAATTTGTTTCTGTGTTTCTTGATTTATTCTGGTCAATTGCGCTGTATCATATCATTGTTTCTCAATGTGGAGGGTTCTGGAAGGCTCAGTGGCTCTGTGCGTTCGATGACTCTGCAACAGCTTCTCTCGGCATCCCCCTTCTCGACCAGGTAACTTCTCACTCCATGCTATAGTTCCTTTACTGTTTTTCGAATGGAAGTTGACCAAAGTGGCCCCTCCGTGATCAGGTTTCGGTCTTGACGAACAGTGGCGTCGTTCACCCTTAGGTAACGAGTCTCCCCTCTTTTCTGTTCTTTATCTTTTCAATTATTTCAATCCTCGGTTATTTATGTTGTTGGTCGAGTTCTTTAAGTTAAGGGTTTGGGCTGTATAAACCCTAACGTGCTCTCACGTTGTCTTTTTCAGGTGACGGCTCCGTGGCCCCTCGCACCAGAGTGCGCTTACTCTCTGGGTAGCTCTATACTTATTTGTTCAGCTGTCTTTTGGGTCTGTTAGTTTGCTTGTAGTCGTTGTGGGTTCTTGATGGTTATGGTGCCCTGGTGGCTTTCGGTTCTTCACTGTAATATTGTATCTGCGTCGTGGTTGTTGTAAAGGTTTAGGGTTAGATTATTCCAATCGTGGCCGTGGCTCCTTTTAATTCCGTTGTCGCGTCTGTCATTCGTAGGAGTGGTTCATTGAACCCTTATCGAGTTTCATTGTAGTCGTTTTGGACTGCAACCGGCCTGCACTGTAATATATATGCATTTATTTTGAATTTACAAATGGTTAAAATCGATTTTCTGGTTTTGTCTTACCCGGCTTTGACCTGGGGTTGTTATGTTTTCTGGATTCCACTACTCTGCTTCATGTCTGTAGTTTGTTCGATTGGACTTGTCGAGCGCTTGGTTGTTTGGGCTGCCGTCCCTATGTTCTTCACCTGCACTGATTAATTGACTATGTATTGTTTACATATATATGACTTCTGTTAGTGACTCTCGGTCACGGCATATATCTATGGATTTAGTTTACAATGAATATTAATTCTCAGAAACTTTGAAATGTACAGAATTTAAATACGCTATCCATACATTTGTTAGTACACAGGAATTCTTAGATGAAGGAAAAAAGGAACTATTTCTCTCTGTCTATTTCTTGAATATGATTCTTTTCTGCTAGCCGCCGAACCTTCTTTTTGTCTTCGGTTTTGTTATTTATACCGTAGAGGTGATTCGGTTGATAACTGTAAGTAGTTACCCGTTTACAAACAGTTAGATAGTTAAGCTCTTCCAGTTTTCTGTTTGCCAGTTATGAAATTGATTTTAGCTACTTTGTCACTGTGGTCCCACAACGGTGACTGTGTACATTATTTGAAATAAATTAATCTATTTACTACAATTTACACTGGCAGCTACAATAAAGTAAACTAATTCAAATTACCCAACAGAAATTTAAATAAACTGTAGTTGACTCTGATAGAGGAAATAAAATGAAATTAGAAGAAACTGACAGTCTTGCTGTCCCTTGTCGATTTGTTTAACCTTCCCAGTCTTTTTCTGAAACTCTGTGTCCCGTCTCGGTCTTCACCCTGTCGACCAGATGCTCCTGCATCAATTGGACAAGCCAGCACGCATAACAGCCACAGCCAGAGCACTCAAAGAATGAGTGTGGTCGTCTTCGTAGGTTGTTACAACAATCGTCGTGTCCTGGGCGCATCTCTGGACCTGCTCATAATCCGCCATCATTTTAACATATTTACATTAGCAGGCAAGCTTTGTATATATTTCATAGTGAATATTCGCAGCAAATTTCCTTCTGAAAAAGAACAAGATCGAACCTGTTTTTTAACTGGGCAGCTGGGTGCCATAGCACATCTGTAGTATGGTCTTGGACATGGATTGTTTCTTGTCGACTTTTGCCCGTATTTTCACCACCGGCGGCCATCGCTTATCTGTTTACCATGGATCACATCAGTTCACAAAAGCAAGACAATATATTCACAAAAGCAAGACAATATATATTTGTTATATGCATCCTGTATGCAACAGTTTCACAACATTAACACATGGGTTACTGCTAACAAACATCGAAATCAGGGACTCCATTCTAGTACCGCCCTTGCATTCCTTTATATTCGAAACCTTTTTCTCTTTTGTGTACTTGCTCTCTCAAACCCATATATGTGGATAGGTGTGAGAATTAATAAATCATTGACTATGAATAGGGAGAAGATTCAAGTTATGGTTAATTGTCGCATTCTTGTTCTCAACTAACACAACATTAAATCAAATTTTGTGTAAGTTAATATACTATCAATATATTTTA
>APFE030895167.1:0-11065 GCA_000404065.3 Pinus taeda
AAATCCTGGAATCCTGAAAAACTCAAAATAAATTTATGGTTCTAACAAATAGTTGTGTAATTCAGAAATAATTTAACAAAAAAATTATCCCACGAAAAAACCAAAATTTATAAAAATAAAGCATTTTAATTAAAAAATTTCGCTGACTTCATTCCAATGATCTTCCCATTGTTTAAAATAATTTTTTTTGTTACATATATAGATTATATAAATTCATCACTATGAAAAATCTCTGAAGAGTTTATGTCTCAACTCAAATTTATAAGTTGAACACATCCTCATTGAATTCTACCCCAATTTAAAAACAAATAAAATATCCACAGAAACTCCCAAACCTATCACGGAACCAGTTTAAGTTTTAAGTTAAAAAGAAATCATAAAAAAGCATTTCAAGTAAAATGAGAAATCATGAAAGATATATACGTAGATATTGATATAAATAGAACGCAATACTACTGAAATCTCACACACTGTGTAGGAGCAGAACGTGGAGAGCCGATTTGATCTCACACTCACCCTTCACTCCGCTTCGACTCTTCGTTGCTTTATTGCTGCGAATTCAAGAGTCAAATTCGGCTCGATCGCAACATGGCCATGGAAGGAAGAGGAAAATTATACGTAGTAGCGTTGCCCTTCATAGCGCACAGTCATTTCAATGCATTCTTGCACCTCTCAAGAATGCTGGCTACCAGGGGAGTAACAGTCATCTACGTTAGCCTCCCTTCAAACCTCCAAATTCTCCGACCCCGAGTCCAGGGATGGGAAGATCTCCCCATCCATTTCCAGGATTTATCGGTCCCGGACTCTCCACTGCCGGCGGGCAGCCAGAACGTGAACAACATTTCCAGCGACATGCTGCCGCTGGTATACGGTCTCATACAGAAAATGCAGGAGCCACTGGAGGCTCTAATGGCGGAGCTGACAGGGCGTGAATATTACGAATCACGGGGTCTTCCGCCACCCGAGCGCCTGGTTCTCATTTACGACATGTTCATGGGATTCTCGGCCGCCGCGGCTGCAAAATTCGGCATCAGTTCCTTCATGTTTTTACAAATGAGCGCCAAGCTGTGGCTGTGCGCGGAAGCGAAATGTTGGGACGATCAGGAGCCTCTGCTGGCGGTGGCGGACGTTATGAGCAGGGTGCAGGCGACGCCGGACAGTCTGTTAAGTCACGTCTATAAGGACATGGAGTTGACATTGCAATTGGCGGACGGGATTCTCCTTAATACGTTTGCAGTGCTGGAGCCAAAATTGGTCCAACACCTGGAGAGCTTTGGCGCCGGAGGCAGAAATGGGGCCGGGAAGCCCTTCTGGGCTGTGGGGCCGGTGATTGATATCTCCGGCGGGAATGACAAAAACCGAGAGCCCCGGGACACCGAGATTGTGGAGTGGTTGGACCGGCAAATGCCGGGATCCGTTGTGTATGTATCGATCGGGTCGGAGTTGTCTCTTTCTCCGGCACAGGTGACAGAGCTGGCACTGGGTCTCGAGGCGAGCGGGCAGCCTTTCCTGTGGGTGCTGCGCCCGCCGCTCTCAAACCTCGACGTCGCCGTGGATTCCACGTCGATGGCGGCGGAGTGGAAAGCGGAGGTGTTGCCGGATGGCTACGAGCGGCGGCTTGGGACTCGGTGCATTATCGAGTGCGTCTGGGCCCCACAGTTAACAATCCTGGGTCACCGGGCGACGGGGGCTTTTATTACGCACTGTGGATGGAATTCGGCTCTCGAGAGTGTGGTGGCCGGCGTTCCCATGATCGCGCTGCCGCTGCAAACCGACGGGCCGGCCAACGCCTTGATTTTGGCGGAGGCAAAAGTGGCGGTGGAGATTAATATGCGCGATGGGTTCGCTAAAAAGGATGAGGTGGAGAGGGCTGTTCGAGGATTAGTGACCGCGGACGAGGCGGCGGAGGTGAAGCAGAGAGTGAAGGTGGTGAGTAAAGGAGCGGCGGCGGCCATCTCGAATGAAGGGGGAGCAGCGTGGAAGAGTTTGGATGCGTTTATTGAGTACTCGTCTAAATAAAATTATTAGAAAACATAATTAGAATGTGGGTTTTAGCTGTGTTGGGAGGTTGTGAATTTTAGAAAATAAAACAAGAAAGTAGTATTTTAGTTTCAATTTTAGAAAATAAAACAAGAGTGCAGTATTTTAATTATTTTCGGTGTGTGGGGTGAGTTGTGAAGGGTGGATTTTGAGATTGGAGTCTACATCAAATGAAAGGTTTTGAGTGTGAACATGTAGCAAATGCCTTGGAGGAGTTGGATTTGGGTATCCATTGAAGTGTTATATGGAATTTTAATTTTAATTTATGATTTCTTTACATGGAATTTGAAGTTGAATCGGAGGATTATATGGATTTTTAATTTTAGTTTATGAAAGATTTATATGGAATTTGAATTTAAATGGATTTATAACGGGTTAAAATTTTAATATATCATTATATTATAAAATTTATGGATTTTTAATTTATTTTTATGAGATTTATATGAAATTATAAATTAGAAAGGATGTATATGTTAAAATTTAATTTATGTATAATAGATTAGAATTGGAAGTTATTTGTATTATATTTACATTAGAGAAAGAGAAATTGGTTATAAAATTATTTTATTAATTTGTTTTAAAAAATAAGAATAATTTTTAAATGTGGATAACAAAATTATCCATAAATTTTAAATTTAAATCATTTAATTGAATACATATTTAAATAGTTAAATGTTTGAATAAATTTAAATTGTTTCTCCGAATTAATTATTTAAATAAGTAAACGTTTTCATATTTAGTTATTTACAATAAAAAGACATTGTGTCATCTTGAATTTTTTTAGGATTGTATTTTAAATTGCATTTAAGGTGAATGTTTCGCTAAGTTTTTATGACTAGGATGTTACAGTGACATCTTGAACTCTTTTAGGATTGTATTTCAAATTGAATTTAAGGTGAATGTTTCATCAATTTTTTATGACTACGATGCTGGTACGCACAAGGAGTTTATATAATCAACTCAGCAAGAAGTGTATATAATCAACTCAAAAATTTTAGTGAAATTTTGGGGAAACAAAGAAGTTAGAGTCATAAAAAATATAAAATTATTAAAAAATTTAATATATATAAATAATAAATAAAACTCCAACAATTCATCATTTTGTACTAGATTATTATGAATTATCATTTTTCCAATATACATTTAAAAGTAAATTGAATTTATATTTGATATTATGCAATGTTCCATCTAAATTCATCATTTGCCATTATGTAAGGTACATTTAAATTAAATTCAACATTTGACAATTGAAATTATGCAATGCACATTTAAAAGTAAAATCATCATATGGCTGAAATTATGTTGAAGTTGAAAACAATGTTATCGGGGGCGGTCATTGAACGGATAGACAAGGAACTAGTTAGAACTGGTAAAACAATCGGAACAAATAACCGATCAACCAAAAACGCTCAAAATATCCAAATGTTAAGGAAAAACATATATATTCATGTGCATCCATATGAATCCAAACCATTTATATACAAATAAGAAAAAGTTCTCATCTATAAAGCATATAAGGGTGCACATAAGCAAAATAGCACCGAGTTCAATCCATCTCTAAACTAAAAATACATCAACAAACAAGCTCCACATGGCCTCTAGCATCCAAAAAAAACATGATACAAAAAATCCATACATATCATCAAAATCATTGCCTATATTGGGATTTTTGTCATCAATTTCACTCTACGCATTAAAATAAGACAGAAAAAAATAGCATGTCAACTCAACGTTTTGTTTGAGTGATGGGTACTTCTTTTAGTTAGCTCGTGAAAGAGGAGTTTGACAACCAATGCCATTGACATCAAGGTAGATAGAGGGTTTGATGTTCTTGGTTAAATACTACTTCCATGCCCTCTTACATGAAAAAATCTAATGGAGTGTTGTGATCCCCCCAATCCCGAAATGTTGGAAAACTCTTAAGCTTGTTGGATTTTGAGTGAGATTTAAAATTCTACTTTCTCTATCTGAAATATAATGAGATCAGAATCACTCTCAAACATCTTGAGTCATTTCATGGTAATGTTAAAAATCTAATTAAAATGATGAAAATGAAAGATAAAGGAGAATGTCACTTTTACCATTTAACATTACCATGAATCGCATAGCACTAGTAGGGAAACATAGTCAAATTCTAGACTTCTCCTATCATAAATCATTGTCTTTTTGGAAGAAAAAATGCATTCAAAGGGTCTTTGGAAACAATGTACAAAATTTTCATCCCCCTTCGGTCCCCCCTACACCCCCTATAAGAGAAACATGTTCCCTCATCAAGGAAATGTTTTCCTATGTTTCCCCAAAAGGGTAAGGTGGGGAAATTTTTCCCTGAGAGTTTCCCCTTCTTGAGAGCATGGGGAAGCGCGGGGGCACACTCCCCACCCTGAGGGATGCATCCCCATAGAACATTGATTTATAATCATTAAATTTGTTTATACAAAAAAGAGGAGACTTAGAAGCCTACCATTATACATTATACTAGTTAACAAAAAAAAAAACCTAAGTTCACATTATATGGAGGTTGTCTTCTCTATGTGTTGTGTGTTATAACCATTTTTTCATGTCCTTTTGTTGTTATCACTTGGCATAAATATGGTTCTTCCTTGTTATATCGAATGGGATTGTGTGACATGTTTCCAAATGTTTCCAAATGATTTTCCTAGGGTCTTATTTTGGTAATCCCTTACTACTAGAGCAAGCAAAAACTCCATTTCAAAGAATCTAATACAAGAGCAAGTGAAAATTCCATTTCAAAGACTCTAATATATAGGGTTTTATACTTGCTTTCAAAATATCTTTTGAACCTACTTGGTCTGCTCTTTGGAATTCTACACTTTTTCAATATTTAGAGACATAATTTTCTTTATAATTCACAGTGTTTCCACATGTTTGTAGACATTTGTGTCCCTTATTCTTAACTACACTGAGACTATGACCCAATCCAACATATCTTGTAAGATAATATCTAGAAAGAGAATCTATTTTATTGTTGTAGCCTATGCTTTTAATGTCACCATATATCGCTTCCCTTCCTCAAAGCATAAATCATGGTACTACTACTCTCCCATGCCACTCAAGTTATGCACATCAAATAGCTTGGATGGGAGGATGAAAAAGCTCCATTATTTCCTTATGTCCCCTATATTACTTCCTTCCTCTACCCTATTTCACTCTCAACATCATATCGTTAGAAAGTGCACCACACCTTGCAACCACATACATCACCTACTATTCAAAATAAGCCTTTTCCTAAGGGGTTCTCCTATCATGTGTGCCTAAAACAAGTTTTATTGATTAATGATTTAAATGTTTTCATTATGCACAAGTATTTAAATATGGATTTCAATTTTGATATATTATAATGTTGAGAAGAGAATAATTCATAATTATAAAACATATTTATGATTTTAAACTAAATATTTTCATGAGATTTTTATTGTTTAAAAAATCAATTATTATATTTATAAAAACTAAATTTAAAATATATCATTTGCATCTATTTTAATCATAAATATATCAAACTTCAATGAGGAATCAAATCTCTAAAGGTGTAGTTGTTTTTACATGTAAAACTTGAGGAAAAATTTTCACTTTAAAATATTTGATCGCTATTATCACTTGATAGATTAAGGGTTACTATACATATAGCATTATTTATATTGAATTATATTTTTATTTTTTTTCAATTAAAATGCTTCTATTAATTCATCAATAGATTACAACATAGTTTTCCACATTTCATTGTTCTTCCAGCCTCAAACCTACCAGATCTTTTTGCAAGAAGAGAAGCATGAAAACTAACCACAAAGTGCCAAAATCTAGTAAGAACCCAATTAGAAAATACCACAATGACCAAAACACCCCTATGATGAAAATACAACACACATACATTAACGATAAATAATATTTTTCAGATCTAGAATATCTGGCTCCATACCTGGTACCTTTGGAGGTCTGGGATCTCCATGTGTATGGAATTATAAGTGAGCTAGTATCCCTTCCATGTGCACGATTCTCTCAGATAATCTCTTCTAGCCTCTTCAAAGTGAAGCCAAATGGTCCAAAGTTTTCCACTTTTTGTGTTGCAAGTCATTCATAATTCCTACAACCTCGTTACAATTGTCATGGTGGTTATGGCACAACTATTCTAAGATAAGGGTGACATAGAGAAGTTGGGGGTCAAAGGTGTCAAAATGGGGAAGAAGAACAACATGACAAAGAGAATGGACCAGGACATGGGCCACCTCCTCCTCAAACTCTTCTTTCATACCAATTTCTACCCTGTCTCTACCACATCCCCTCTATGTTCATCTCACTTCCCTCTTGGCCCTAATCCTCTCCATAATTTGTTGCATTGTCGATACATTTTTAACTAGTTGAAACCAACTCCTTACCTCCAATAATACACTAATTAGTGACAATAATTCTAAACCTTTGTGTTAGAGAATAAGGTTTCCACAATGCCAAATCTGAGCAACTTTGAGAAGGGAAACCCCCAATAAGGAATATCACCTTTTAATTCAAATTTCCAGTATAGAATAGCGTATGACCCTCCTCACAATGACTTCAACGCCATCGAGGTTAGCACAATGTCCCCCACAAAGAGAGAATTCTCCAGAATATTTGAAAACACCCCAAGAAACCCAATTCATATGGGCCAAAAATATAGGCCATTGCTAACCACCACAAACTAGGGATTCCTGCTCATAACAAAATAAACAAATTATGAGAACACCTAAGAAAAACTCGGGTTGCCCCACAGTTTTTACCATGCCAACCTCTATTACAACCTTCCGCTCGAGAGTATATTATCCAAATCGGACTCTCACGTAACCAAATCAAACCCCAAGAAACAAACAAAGGCTACCAAACCTAATTTGCGACTACAATTGACAGTAATACTTGGGAAACCCAACTTTTCCTCAATAGATAATGGGTGAAGAATGAAACAAATATAGATGAAAGAATCCACGCTCCTAACAAACTAATAAAATTACACTACAAGGGCCATCGAGATAGTCAAGGTGGCTTACCAGATTGTCTATTGTAGAACATCAACTCATAAGCACTCCACTAGTTGACAGATTCCAGGTGCAACCCTCCCTCACAGAGCTAAACCAACTACAAAGTGAACTAGGATCCCAAACTTGATGAATCTAGCCACCAACACACCCTAGTGTATTTTCTGCTTACAATCGAGATTCATCATCACAAAGAACCAAATTTTAAGGAGCATGCACAAGTTGGTCACCTGTTCAAACTCTTCGTAGCCTACACTGGCCTCACGACCATCCATAACCAAGCTCGCTAGCACCACCATCCATTTTACCATATGGATATAAAAATACCACCCTAATTCTCAAACATTCCATGCATATTACATTGCATGCTACCATATTGCCACATGTGTCATATTTTAATGTAAAAGAGGGGATAGTCCCCTATCCCATCTCCCATATGACCGTGGTCTTTCACCCCCATCAGGGTTATTGAATTACATATTGATATAGTTTCAACACTTTATATATTAGTGGCTAAGATGGATCTACCATGAATTATATTGAACTATATCTTGATAGAGCTTTATTTCAATGTTGAATAACTAATGTTTAATTTAAAATTTGTGTCTCTCTATTTTTCTTAAATCACAAGTATGTAATGAATGAATTGTAATGTTTTAGTACTTTTCATTTTTTATCTACTTAACACCAAATCCAATGATGGCAACTATAAGAATTCAATATTTTCATCATTCACATTTTTTGTTACTAATGGTTTATGGTAGAAATATTACCCTAGGAATGATAGCTATCAATATTTTAGCATCAATAGTTTCTGAATCTTTGAATATTTTCACCACACAATGCATAATCTTAAAAGAGACCCTGAAAGAATTAGTATATGTATTATAGATGTAAGATAAATATTAGGGAGGAGAGAGTTTTTCAATCATTTTGTTAATTGAAGAGGACTAGAATTCATAACGTGGAAAAATTCCTAAAGAGAGCTAGCATCTATAATATAGATATAAAATACATACAACTATTGAAGTATTCAAATACTCGTGTGTGCGTGCATATACCTCACTTCAATGATCCTCAAACATTTGTAATGGATCATGCTCTACGAAACTAATGAAATTCATATTTTTTAATGCAATATGCTTTCTAGGGAAAAAAATAATCTAATACTAACTTTGACAACATCTCTCTTAATAAAAAATAGGGAATATTTAAATGTCAGTAATTTTATTAAATTTTGTAAAAGAATATATCCTGTATCATATTATTTAATAATAAAAGAATTATTTATTGGAGAAAGGAATTAAATCATCCCCATCCATGTTCAACTCTTTCAAGTGACATGAAGATGTTAATAGTATTAAAAAGCTTGCACATATTGTTAAATGTATGTAAATGATTTCATTTTTTTATGTATATGAATACTCCTTATAGATGTTGATGGTATTGAAAAAATTACACTAAATGATTTCATATTTTGTATTTATGTATATGAATGTTATTTTTCATTTTTTAAGGTATAATTGTGATATGATAGATATTGATAGTATTGACAAGATTTTCACACATTGTTAAATGTATGTAAGTGATTTCATATTTTTTTTTTTATGTATATCAATGCTCCTTTTCATTTTTTAAAGTACAATTATGTATCTATATTGTTTCCATCTCCACTCAAACAACTGAGAAATATTCAATAAGGTCTTATATAGCAAACCTCAGAAATCCTGAATGGTCTTATATAGAAAACCTGTTTCAAGAAATTAAGAATTGTGTCAAAACCGTAGGAATGATATCTATCAATATTTTAGCATCAATAGTTTCTAAATCTTTGAATATTTTCACCTCACAATGCATAAGCTTAAAAGAAACCTTGAAAGAATTAGTATATGTATTGTAGATGTAAGATAAATATTAGGGAGAGAGTTTTTCAACCATTTTCTTAATTTAACAGAAGGCTAGAATTCATAACTTGGAAACATTCCTAAGGAGAGCTATCATCTATAATATAGATATAAAATACATATAAATATTCAAATATTCAAATACTTATGTGTGCGTGCATATACCTCACTTCAATGATCCTCTCAATGAGAGAGGGCTAAAGCTATTTGCCTTGCATGTCACACAACATTTACTTTTCTATGGGGTTGGAAATAGGAATCGTCAAGGTGGAGAGGGTTGTGCGAAGATTAATGGCGGCGGAGGTGAAGCAGAGAGTGAAGGCTCGAATGAAGGGGGAGCAGCGTGGAAGAGTTTGGATGCGTTTATTGAGTACTCGTCTAAATAAAATTATTAGAAAATATAATTAGAATGTGGGTTTTAGCTTTGTTGGGAGGTTGTGAATTTTAGAAAATGAAACAAGAATGTAGTATTTTAGTTTCAATTTTAGAAAATAAAACAAGAGTCCAATATTTTAATTCTTTTTGGTGTGTGTGGTGAGTTGTGAAGGGTGGATTTTGAGATTGGAGTCTACATCAAATGAAAGGGTTTGAGTGTGAACATGTAGCAAATGTCTTGGAGGAGTTGGATTTGGGTTGTTATATGGAATTTTACTTTTAATTTATGAAATTTAGATTAGAATTGAAAGTTTATTTGTACTATATTTATCATTAGAGAAAGAGAAATGGGTTATAAAATTATTTTATTAATTTGTTTTAAAAAATAAAAATAATTTTTAAATGTGGATAATAAAATTATCCATAAATTTTAAATTTAAATCATTTGATTGAATACATATTTAAATAGTTAAATGTTTGAATAAATTTAAATTGTTTACTTGAATTAATTATTTAAATAAGTAAATTTTTTCATATTTAGTTATTTACAATAAAAATATACAGTGGCATCTTGATTATTTTTAGGATTGTATTTTAAATTGAATTTAAGGTGAATGTTTTACTCAGTTTCTATGACTAGGATGTTATAGTGACATTTTGAATTTTTTTAGGATTGTATTTTAAATTGAATTTAAGGTGAATGTTTCATTATGTTTTTATGACTATTGAATTTAAGGTGAATGTTTCATTAAGTTTTTATGACTACGATGCTGCATAGGGGAGTGTATATAAGCAACTCAAAAACTTTAGCGAAATTTTGGGGAAGCAGAGAAGTTAGAGTCGCAAAAAATAAAAAATATTATTCAAAAATATAATACTATCCATATAATATTTATTATACCCTCTAATATAAGAATTCCAACAATATCATCATTTTTGGTTACTAATACTATTAGTGAGAATAATCATTTTTCAATTCATAACATTAACTTAAATAAAATTGGGAATCCATATTTGATATTATGCAATGTTCCATCTAAATTCATCATTTGACATTATGTAAGGTACATTTAAATTAAATTCAACATTTGACAATTGAAATTATGCAATGCACATTTGAAAGTAAAATCGTCATATGACTGAAATTATGTTGAAGTTGAAAACAATGTTATTGGGGGCGGTCATTGAATGGACAGACAGGGAACTAGTTAGAATTGGTAAAACACTCGGAACAAATAACCGATCAACTAAAAACACTCAAAATATCCAAATTTTAAGGAAAATCATATATATTCATGTGCATCCATCTCTAAACTGAAAATACGTCAACAAACAAGCTCCACATGGCCTCTAGCATCCAAAAAAAAAAACATGATACAAAAAATATATACATATCATCAAAATAATTGCCTATATTGGGACTTTCATCATCAATTTCACTCTATGCATTAAAATAAGACAGAAAAAGCATAGCATGTCAAGTCAACATTTTGTTTGAGTGATGGGTACTTGTTTTAATTAGCTCGTGATAGAGGAGTTTTACAACCAATGCCATTGACATCAAGGTATATAGAGGGTTTGATTCTCTTGGTCATGGAAAATTTTAAGAACACCCCCTAAATTTATAAGTATAATAAATGGGCGAATCTTCATGGTATATAGGAAAACTGGAAGGCGATTTTATCAATAATATAATATGTATATATAATTTTTTGGCGAATCTCTCAC
>APFE030895169.1:0-13402 GCA_000404065.3 Pinus taeda
TATTAATAATTAGTATTAATAATATTAAAATTATTAATATAAATTGAACTAGATTGTTTTAAATTAGGATTATTATTAACATATTTTACTAATTTGATTCCTTTTATTATAATAAATTAATATTAATACACTAATTGAAATATAAAAATAAAAATAATAATTATTGATAAGTGAACTGCATAGAATAATTGTCAGTATTAATTATTAAATAATTAATAACAATAATGATAATTGTTAGTATTAATAGTTTTTCTTTGTATTAATATTTTTATAAATTATTTCAAAAATGAAATTATTTGTTATCTAACTTCATTGTTATTAAACCTTAAAATTGATAATATAAACTAATATTAAGTGGGGAAATTTGATTTAATTAATAATTCATTTGCTTTAATTTATATATACTTATAACTATATATATAATATATATATATATTATAGTATCATATTATTAAAATTATTATTATAATTACTATTGTGAATGATTAATTAATTAGGAACTAATTATAATTATAATTATTTTAATTTATTAAAGTTAGGTTACTAATTAATTTAACATTCGAAAGGAGGGCTAAAACTAAGAGGAGTTTGTGACCTTAATTTCTCTTATTAGGGGAAGCCAGCTTCCACTAATCTCCATCCCATTGTCTCTGTTGAGATTATGAGGGTGTTTGATAATTTCAAGAGCTTCTCTCATCTTTCGCTTATGATGTTGCTCCTCCCTAGCGATAATTGAAGCATTCTCCAAACAGATGTGGTGCTTAGTTTTTGTGGAGTGTTCTGCTAGGGCCGAAG
This sequence comes from Pinus taeda, assembly GCA_000404065.3. Classification (NCBI taxonomy): domain Eukaryota; kingdom Viridiplantae; phylum Streptophyta; class Pinopsida; order Pinales; family Pinaceae; genus Pinus; species Pinus taeda. The sequence continues at coordinate 796 of APFE030895169.1, forward strand.
TACGAGACCTTTCATTCTTAATATCAGCTCCATGTTCCTTTAGTCTAGTCTGCAAGGAGCGACCCGTTTCACCAATGTAGCTCTTCCTACATGAGCAATCTATTTTATAGACTCCTTTAAGCTGATGTTTATCAATACTATCCTTGACGGATCTCATACCTTGCTTAATAGTTCCAGGGGCAGAGAACTGCGTGAATATGTTATTCTTCCTTAGGATTTTAGCAATCCTATATGTAACCCCATGAATATAAGGTAGAAAAACCCTACCACACTGAGGTTGATCACCGGCCTTGGGTTCTAATATCCTTTTCTCGGCCTTCTTTATTGCTCTTTTAATCTCATATTCTTTGTAGCCAAGACCCTTAAAGGTTGACACTAAATGCTTCTTTTCTTCATTTATATGATCAGTGTCACAAATTCGAAGGGCCCTGATAGCAAGGGTGTTTAAAACACCAAATTTTTGGGTTGGGTGATGGTGGGACTCAGCGTGGAGGTAGTTTTTTGTATGGGTTGACTTTCTAAAAACCTTATGCCCAAGGGAGCCATCATTATTCCTTATGATGAGAATGTCTAAAAATGGGATGCTCATGTTTTCTTCAAGCTCCATAGTAAATTTAATTTCCGAAGAGATGGAATTTAGGTGAATAAAAAACTTTTCAAGCTCTGTTTTACCATGTTTCCATTTTATATTGGTATCATCGACGAATCGCTTCCACCATGCTGGCTTTAAGGGGTAAGATTCCACGACCTTCTTTTCAAAGTATTCCGTGTATAAGTTGGCCACGATTGGTGAAAGGGGGGATCCCATTGCCACACCAGATGTCTGCTCATAATATACTCCTTGGAAGGTGAAAACAGTTGATCGCAGGTAGATTTCAGCCAATCTTGTAGTTCCTGGATCAGTAACATCTTTTATAACTTGAATGGCTTCATCAAGAGGAATCCTAGTGAATAAGGACACTACGTCAAAGCTAACAAGGATGTCATCACTTTCCATCTTCTCATTCTTAATAAGATTCACAAAGTCATGGGAGTCTTTGATGAAAGAATCAGTATTTCCGACAAGGGGCTTAAGGATTTTTGCAACATACTTAGCGAGCTCATAGGTAGGGGATCCAATGGTATTAACAATAGGTCTAAGAGGAACTCCTTCTTTATGAATTTTGGGTAACCCATAAATCCTAGGGATGGTTTCACAAGATGGGACCAATTTCTTTTTTAGTTTATCCTCAAGGTTGGACTCCAAAATCGTTTTTTCCACTTCTTTCATAATCTTGGGGATGGGATTGCTACTTAGTTTCTTATAGCTCCCACACCTGAGGTGTTCATTCATTTTCCAAACATAGTCATCTTTATTCAAGATCACTGTTGCTCCTCCCTTATCTGCCTTAAGGACCACAATTTTGTCATTGTTTCGTAGGGTTTTGAAGGCTCTTTGTTCTTATTTGCTTAGATTACTCTTGGGAGCTTTGGCCTTCCTCATAATGAGGGAGAACTCCTGTCTTAATGCTTCTTTATCTTCTAGGGGGAGGTTGTTGATCCCATCCTCTATGCTACATATCTTTTTTTCAATGGTAAGGTTTCTCGGAGCAATTGCAAATCCCATACCTTTGCTGAGGATGTTCATGACTGCAGGATCCAATTCCTGAGAGGACAAATTTACCACTTTCTTTTTTAATTTTGTTTCGGCAGTGTTCACTGAAAAACCCAACTGCTTATTGTCTAACATTTGAATATTGTGGCCAGTATTACTGTAGTTGCTTTCACATTCTGAATTGCCCAACGTATACTCATTCAACACCGAGTTATTACCGATGGCGCCCTGCGTATAACGATTAGGGCTCTTCATGCTTATCAAAGTATACCCATTTGAGTTATCACAGTTAATTAATTGCGCAGAATCCCCTTCAACTTGTGTATCATGGTTCTGCGTATTCATGCCTGAGTCATCCCCGTTCTGCGTATTCATGCCTGAGTTATCCCCGTTGATTGAGTTCTGCATATTCATGCCTGAGTTATCCCCGTTGATTGAGTTCTGCATATTCATGCCTGAGTTATCCCCGTTGATTGAGTACTGCGCAGCATTAAAGATATGCGTATTATCTTTTAGGTAATAGACATTATGCGTATTGTTCCTCATAACATCACGTGCAAAACCTAATTCACCTGCGTTATGCTTGTTCAGGTAAATATGGGCAGCGTTATTGACTGTATCGTGCACATAACTTAATTCATCACCTGTGTGCATATTTTTGTTCAGGTTCTACGTATTTCTGTTCAGGATTGTTGCGTTATTGTCCTGCGTTCTTTCACCTGGGTCTTTGTTCTGTGTCAATGTTTTATCAACTGCGTTTCTGTCCATTATGTCTGGTAAACCCTGCGTGATTTTTTTGATGACCTTGTCGCTGCCAAAACCACCTGTGTTCTGCGTATGGTTACTGCTGTTAACCGTGTTACCATTGCTATCTAAACCACTATTGCGGTTGCATTCTGTGTTGTGAGTGTTATCAGATGGATTAATGTTCAGTGTCTCAACTTTATAATGCGCTTTGTATAATAGATTGGATAGTTTCTTCCTTTGACGTTTTTCAGTAATGTGTCCTTCATTAATGGCTATGTTGTGAGTGTTATCAGATGGATTAATGTTCAGTGTCTCAACTTTATAATGCGCTTTGTATTGTTACTATTATTATTATCATTAAAAAAATTAATATAAATTATAAAAAACAATATTTATATTTTTTTCATAAATAATATTAAAAAATGATTTATTATAAACAATTAATAAATTAATATTATTAGTAAGAATATTACTGTTACTATTATCATTTAATTAATTAATTAAATATTATTTAATTATTTCATAATTATAATATTAATTATTAATATTTAATATTATTTAATTTTAAATTATTTTCGTTATTTAATAATAATAATAATAATTATTTAGTAACAAAAAAAATAATTATTAAAATGATTATAATAAAATTTAATTAACAATAACTAATATAAATTAATAATTAAAAAAATAATAATTATAATAGTTTTTTTTGTAATTTATTATTGTTGTTATTATATATTTATCACTGGCTTGTGTGGTAGATACAATTGAAGCCTTTGGCTTATATCAATGACATTTACTAATGTGGTTGTGTTAGTAGTTATTGATTATTACTCTTTATATTTTTCCTTTATAGTTACATAAGTTTATATTTATTTTTATTTTGTACATAATATGGATTAAGAGGCAATGTATTAGACAAATATGAAAGCTTGTGATCCTACATTACAGGATATTGCATGCAATCATACTTCTTTCCCAAGGAGAGCATACCAATCCAATCCAGTCTACCAAAATATCATGTCATGTCAACATTGATCATGATCCCATAATCAAAGGTATAGGAAGGTCACCTACTTGAAGGTTAATATCCACCTTGTCTCCCATCTCTTGATCATAGCCCTCTGGGACACTATTTGAGCCATGAACTTTTGAACCTCATTTCTCAACATTTCCCTTTGAAGCATATCCTTAGGTTTACCCTCCCTACTACATTATTTCATAGATATTTCTTTCTTCAACCAAGCCCTTTTGAAGAAAATCTTGTCATAGTCCATATGCATGGCCACAAGCATGGTACCTTATGCATCTAAATGGGATGTTATGATATTATATATTTTGAAAATATTTTTGACCACTTGCCACAAAATCCACTAACTCATAAGTGTTGAGATTGAAATTTATCTCAACTAGAAATCTCACCACATATTTACGTTTATTAGTAAAAAAACTATGATTGATTAAAAGTTTCTTACAAAGAAAATTCTTGATTACTATAAGAGCATGCATTGTTTAGAGCTTCGTGAGTCTTCATAGGTAGCGTGGATAACTTCACCCAAACTAGATTTTTTCTCCATAAAATCTTCTTTGGCATTAAATAAAGGATGGCATGGCTTCACTAATAGGGGTGAACTATCCTTGAACCATGTTCGTATAAGTGTTAATAAAGCTTCTACCTTAGAGTTAAATCCAAACGTTAACCATCCATGAGAGGGTATTTGAAAGGATGAATTGTAATTGATAATGGGATCCCCTGCCTATTGAATCTATCTTTTAAGATATTTCAAACTCATCTTTCGACCCATGAATTTCCATACCAAATTTTTATTTCCAATCAAGTATCTAGTTTATAATCACGCCTTCACTTACAACAAGGAAAACCTACTTCCTTGACTCTTTAAAACCTTCCATTGCTTCTCTCCCTTTACCTCCTCCACCCTCATTTGTCCTTGTGAATGGTATAATTTGAGCTTCCCACCTATGAAACCACTATCTCCCATATCTAAAATCCTTTTCCTTCCATTAGCTAGCTCAGGAACCAGCAACTCTGAGGATAGACCATGCTTAAAAGATTTAGGATTAACTCCTTACAATACCTAAAATATAGATGTATTTTGTCTTTTAATATTATAACCGTCCTCTCTCTTCACTGTATTCCATCGACACTACTTCAAAGGGACACTCTATTCTTGATAACAAGCCTAGACAAATACATCACACCATAGAGAAACTTCACCTTCCACTAGATTAAAATTTGAACCATTTTCCCTATGTATTGTTTGTACATTAGATTTTCCCCTTTTATCCCCTAGGGCCCCAAGAGGTATTTCCACCAACATAACACTATTGGGGTAGTTAGAAAAAATTTCATCCTCAAGTAAGGAGTCTTTAAAATAGTCCACTGGTTGAATATATTCCTCCATCCCTCATACCTTATGTCCATCCAACCACTAAAAAATTATATTCATATCAAGGCCAATGTTCCATTACTATAAACATGGATGAGATTGTTGTAGACCTATAGAGAGCCATTCATAGAGTGAAGTTGTACCTACAATAATTTGAAGATCATGGGATGAAGCATATTACCCCATTCAAGCAAGGAAAAAGTAATTTAAAGTTTAATTTGAGGCGAAAACTATCTATTTGGAAGCCATTACTTATCCAAAAGATGCTTCGATTAATATGTTCCACAATTGTTAGTAGTGTAAGTGAGTATTATATTATATGAAAGTTGAGGTTTTGAGAACATGTGAGCAATGTGATTGAAGAGAAGAACATGTCCTAGCAAGAATATGCAGCTCAACAAGAAGTAATGGCCCATCTCTTAGACTGTCGTTGATAATAATATTGTAGACACTTTCACCAATGACTATAATATTAACTTTAGTTATGCAGTAATGGTTGTGTGTTTTTTATTTACAAAAACACCTTTGGAACCTATCGAAAGAACCCTAAAATACTTACACTAATCACTTGCCACAAAATTACTAAATGTAGACCATGCTCCCACATAAACATGACATGTTAGGGTCCAAATTCATTTGTTCATTATGGTCTTTTAGTTGAAGATTTGTAATGTGGTTAGGCCCTTGTGGAAAAAATGCTAGTGTAGCCACATCGTTGGCCCTCAAATTTGTACTAATAACCCTCATATATGTAAGGATTGATTGTTTTCTTTTCGTATTAAGGACGAGAGTCAACCTCCTAGGGAATTATTAAAGTTACCTCTACATTTTTATAGATGTTGTAATCCTCTTTTACACTCAATTTTTTTAATAACTCAAATAATACTTAATTAAGCATTCACCACATTCACACTTGTGATAGGACTAGGTGGTAAAGAATAAGAAATAAGTGAAATACTAATTAAGTAACAATCTAAAAAATCATTCATTCCATATTATCCATCCAATCAACAATATGCATAGGCATAAAATAAAAGGGGGGGCCCAAGTATTTCATAGAGATTTAAATGATTTCATTCATGCAAAATCATAAGATTCATATGAGACCATTCTCGAAATATCATGCTTAACAAAGGTTGTGAAATCACAAATGTCATGCACTCTTGAAATAACTCTTTGAAAGAGTAAAAAATATTAGAAATTAGAATTTAATCTTGAATAGAGTGTGTTCCTAAAGCATTCCAAAAAATTCTTGATACTTGAATGTAAATTGAATGCTTTCGTCACTAAGGGACTAGGATGGGGCTTCTATGGACCAAATATATAGCATAATAACCTGGAAGAAAGAAAAGAATTATAGTTAGGGATAAAATTTACAACTAAGAAAGTTAATTGGAAAAGATGGATGATCTGAGGCTAGGATGAAAAAGAAAAGGGAATTCATTTTTAAATAAAATACAAGAAACTCACAAAATTTCAAAATAATGACTGATGGAATTAATTCTCTCTCCGAAATATTGTTCACCTCCTTTTTTTTTAAAAATATTTATTTCATATTCTCAGAATTTCTTTGTATTTACGTTTATTTTTCCATTTTTGAGCTAATTTAATTAAATATTTAACTTATATATTGATCAATTGCATTGGATCCACAATTAGAAGTTCAAAATTTGTTTTTTTAATCGAAAAAATAAATTTCTATCAAGCTAGAAATATGATTGTATTTTAATATTTTAGGAATTATATATGCCATTTCATCCATGGAAATCATTTCCAAAATGTTCTTCATATCTCTATCTTTCCAATGAGCCTTTGTTTTAATAATTTCGACATTGGGAAGTCAAGTTATGGTCTCCAGAAGAGAGTGAATCAACGAGCACTGATTTGGTCCACATTAATCTTAGCATTTGATTTATAAATCTGCAATATTCATCATGCATGCATTATGGAAAGGTATTTATAATGATTTATAAAGAAATGTATTTTTGATATTATTTGTGTATGAAGTAGAAAGAACCAAAGAACCTTACATAGATTTTGCATACTGTAGTTTTGGTTGTTGTCTCATTCCCCAATCATCGTGCTAATTTATTACCCGATAATCAACTGATACCTTCCACGTGTCAGCTTTGGTTATATCTAGCTAGTTACCATGTGTCATGGGGAGATATGTCAAAGGAACTTAGGATAAACAAAATGATATGAGAAATAATAATAATATTATAGGGGAGGTATGCACCAAACTTTCCACATAAAGGATGCTATAGAATAAATTAAGTGTTATAACATATAGGGAAGGATTGTGAGGTGTGTGGAGAAAATGTTTTTGCGGAGAGAAGGTTTGTGTGTGGGAGTATGTAGAGAGAAGGTTTGTGCATGAGAGTATGCACTAAATCGTATGCATAAAGGAGAGTGTTATAACAAAGATATCAAGTGTGAAGGAGTCATGAGGATGTTATATTTGGGGAAAATGTAAATAGTGTGGAAATATTTCTAAGTAATATGGAAAATAAAATGATTTTTTTCTAGAAATACAAAAAAGATAAATGGGAAAATGGAAAGGTTAAGTATGGAAGCATGGAAGTATGGAAAATTCTAGAATAATTTAGGGGTAAATAAAAAACAATGGAAAGTGGACAATGATTGATGGTAAATGGACATTTATGCATTTCATGAGAGATGGACGGCATGGCGACCCTGCAACGGAATGGCATGCCCTGAGAATGGTGGTCGTGGGTACGGGGTCCTGCAGGCCAGCATCGATCCTGCAACTACCCCTGACACTCCTCGGTACCTGAGACTTTGGCCAGCATATGCCATTAAATTTTACACCCTTGCGTTGGGGGGTTTTTTACTTTTCACTCTGTTGTTTTCACCACTAGGGTTTCATTTGCTAAGAGGCGATTGTGCATAGACTTGCTCTCACACCCTCCCCGTTGGTTACCCGTCTGTTAGCCCCGTATAGGTATTTGCCTCCCCATTCCTCACTCAAGGCTGGTCTCGTTTCTCCATCGCTGTCAGTGCTGGTTTCCGACGGCTAGCTGGTTCCGAGGTGGCTTACCATTTTTAAAGCAGCTGTCGTGATGGACATATATGAGGTGGATTATTCAAACTCTTTGCTAGTGGAAGGCTCCATCTAGCGTTCCACGTTTGTGGCTTTTGGAGGTTTGTACAGTGAAAGTTTGTCTAGTAGTTTCGATGGTTTTCCTCTATCATCGGGCTCTATTCACTCTATTTCAGCTCAACCGGATGAACCCTCCTCCTGGACGCCCTTCACTGTGCCTTCCTCGGCTACCCTAGGGTTTCTCTCGGACTATCTTCACTCTTCTCTAAATCATGTGAGTCCTTCAGAGGCATCCGTTCTCCCATTTGCATTGCTGTCTGGTGCCTTACCCGAAGTCCCCCCTCCGGCAGCTCCCTCATCCCCTTGGGAAGCTTTTCCTCAGTCCCCCCCCCCCTTCCTGAAGTAGTCCCCAATCTCCCCCCAAACCCTAACCCTTTTCTTCCACCCGTAGCTCCGGAAGAGGTGAGGGTCTCAGCAAACCCTAGGCGCATGTCCTCCCGACCCTCGAAGAAACAAAGGTGTTTCAAGTCCAGGCCCGCAGACATTATCCTCCAGCTCGAAGAAGATATTCAGTGGGGGGATGCGATGGATTACACAAACAGAGTCTTGGTGGGACGTATCAGAGGCGGGAATTATTCCGCGGATAGATTGAAATCTTGGGCTATGGAGATCTGGGGACAACATCTGTCGGACATCGCAAATGGTTTGCCCTGAGGTTTGCTAGGGCCGACCATATGAGTTAGGTTCTCTCTTCATTTTGGCATTTTGAAAAAGCACCAGTACTCCTCAAGAGATGGACACCACTCTTTGACTCAGAGACTGAACAAATTGGGGTTGGTCCGGTGTGGATCAAGCTCTCGGGGCTGGCCCTTCAGTACTGGTCTGAGGACATATTTTCAAAAATTGGGAACTCTCTGGGCACGTTCATGGAGTTTGCTAAGTCTTACCAGACCACGAGAATTATGGCCTATGCAAGGATACTTATGCACTTAGACACCAGAGGTGGTCTACAGGAAAACATCATCATCCAATGGAGATATTTCTCGAGGAAACAGATGCTAGATTACGAAGGCATCACCTATCGATGCAAGAGGTGTCATCAGGTGGGTCATCTCTACAAAGACTGTCCCCTACTCAAGAAGCACAAGCAGGACCTCCAAGAGCAGGAACAAGACCCGGTGAATGATCAACCCCCCCCACAGGTAGCCGTGACTCAGATGGCGAAGCATAACAAAACTTCGGACACAGTGGAGGTGCCGCTTGCACCTTCTTTGAAGAAAAGAGGCAAGAACCCTATCAGGCCTCCCTCTCCACCACTGACGCTCTCCAAGGAAGAAAAAGGCGACATCTTCTCTTCGGGTATGTCTTTATCTTCTGATGCCTCTGTTTCACATCTTTCTACATATTTATTATCGCTCTCCTCCCAGCTGCCTCCTCTGGTTTTGATCCCCCCCCCTCCCTGCTCTCCCTCGACCCTGGTCCTGAATCTCGGCTCCCTCCCCTCGCCCATCAGAAAGGACATTCCTACATGTCTTGCTCCCTCCCGACACTGTCGCCCATATACACCTCATGCTCTTTCTCTTCCACCTCGATCTCCTCCCTCCCGCCTCCTTCCCCCTCAGTAAATTTGACTCCGAGGTATACTACCCAATCCATAGCTAAGCAGAGAGAGCCGGATGCCATAGGGTTGGATGTAGTTCCTTCCCTTCTCTCCCCTAGACCAGGAAGAGGCAGACCATCCAGTCTAAACAAGCTAAAGAAAAAGCGGGCGATGAGGTGGTCCAAGGTAAACAACAAACCATAGAAAGGGTTCTTAGAGCAAAGGACACCCTACCCCCCCTCCTCCATGAAGCTTCTGTCCTTCAATTGTAGAGGGTTGGATAGCCCTAAGAAAAAGTTAGCCATGAAGCGACTATTCTTATCTGAATTGGTTGATGTGATCCTTCTACAAGAAACCCTAAGTAAGGTAGAATTGGTCATCCCCCTTCTGAACTCATGGCTGCCGGGATGGACTTTCCATGCTCTAGATGTCTCGGTTCGTTTTGGGGGGGGTTACAGTTGGGTTTAAGAACAGATCCATTGTACTGAAGAACATCTAGGGTGGTGGGTGTTTCTTGGGTGCGAATATCTACTCCAAGGACCTAGAGGACGAGATGAGGATCATCAATGTCTACGGTCCCTGCCACAACAGGGAGTCCTTCTGGCGTAGGCTCCTTAGATCCTCTCTCCTCCAAGCTGAAAATGTGATCCTAGGCGGGGACCTAAATTTCTCTTTGGGCTACATGGAATCATGGGGCCAAATGGCGCAGATAGACCCACTACCTGATTTCTTCGAGCAGCTGTTAGAGGATCACCACTGGATTGATATCCCTTCTGCCAAGATCCAACACACTTGGAAAAACAACCGTATTGGAAGCCAAAGCCTGGCCAGGAGATTGGACCGATTCATTATTAAGGAGGCATTCCACACCAGTCACTCCCAATCGAGGTAATGGGTAGGCAGCGGGGGAATCTCGGACCATCGGCCTATCTACCTGGAAGTTGGTGATCGATCCCACAAGATCTCAGCCCCTTTCAAATTCAATTCTACCTAGCTTCGAGACCCCTCCTACATTAAGCTCATCTTGGACTTCTGAAAATCCCATCCAATCTCCGAGGAGGAGGACCCAGCAAAAGGCTTTGTCAGTAATCTCAAGGAAATTAAGGGCTTATCTAGAGAATGGGTGCACAAGAAAAGGGAACAAGAAGACTTATTCTTAATCCAAGCAGAGCAGGCCATTGCAGATCTTGAAGATCAATCAGAGGGTACTTTCACCACCAAAAATAACATTATGCACACTTAACCAAGCTGAGGATTCAAGTCCTCAAGGACAAAGAAGAAAGCTTGTGCCTAAGAAGCCAAGTGATCTGGCTTAAGGAGGGAGATGAAAACACAAAGTTCTATCACTGCTTTGCCAATGGGCAGAAAGCCATCAACACCATCTGGGAGCTTCAAAATGATCAGGGACATTAGGTCAGTACCTCCAGAGAGCTCACTTCTTTAGCCACCTTAGACTTCAAGAATATATACGCGGCCCCGAGGGAAGCCAATATGCTAGAAATCATGCGTGTGGCTGAGCTATTCCTCAGGTTTATGGATCCAGAGGAAGGGGAGGAGTTAATCAAGGAGGTAACATTGGGGGAGCTAGAGGCTACCATCCAAGGCTTCCAAAGAGACAAGAGTCTGGGACCTGATGGCTGGTCCATAGAATTCTACCTAGCTTTTTTTGACATTGGGTCTGGATCTACTTAAGGTGGTGGAGCATTGCCGCCTTTCTGGAAAATTGTCCCCAACTATCAAATCCACTTTCATTGCTCTCATCCCCAAATCTGACAAGCCTGCCTCTTTTAACGACTTTCGGCCCATCTCGCTGTGCAACTGCCTTTACAAGATCATAGCTAAAATCCTAGTTAACACGCTCAAGCCCATCCTCTTGGCTCACATATCCCTTGAACAATTCACCTTCCTTCAGCACCGTTAGATACATGAAGTTGTTGGAACAGCCGAAGAACTCCTCCACTCGGTGCACTATAAGAACCTGAAAGAGATGATCTTAAAGGTGGATCTATCCAAGGCTTTTGATAGAGAAAACTGGCTCTATATCCACCTACTACTTACACATATGGGCTTCCCTTACATGTACATCAAATGGATCATGAGCTGCATTACTGACATTTCATACAGTGTTCTTCTCAATGGAGCTCCCACTCCATTTTTCTCGACCAAGAGGGGTCTTAGGCAGCAATGCCCCCTCTCACCCCTACTACTACTTCTTATCATGGAGGGACTCAACATAATGATAGGGGCTGAACACATAAGGGGCAAAATAGTGGGGATAAAAATCATGGACAACTGCTTCCTTACCCACCTACTGTTTGTGGATGATGTGCTCATCTTCTTGAATGGCAGTATTGGTGACACCACAGCTTTACAGTATGCTTTTTATCTCTTCCAGAAGGAAACAAGCATGATTATTAACGTTCACAAGTCCACTTTGACTGCAGCAGGTTTCTCCCAGCTCGAAGTACAATTTGCTCTTTGCCATTTCCCTTTAACCTTACAACCTCTTGAGGATGGGCTGAAATATTTAGGGTTTCGACTGAAACCATCGGGCTACAAAATTGCAGACTGGACTTGGCTCATCTCTAAGGTGGAAAAGAGATTGAACACTTGGTTCAACAGATATCTCTCTCGAGCACGTAGGCTCATTCTCATAAAAGCTGTGCTGGAAGCAACACTGATATACTGGATGACTCTGGCCTGGATCTGTTATCGGAAATAGTGTCCACTCGGATGCTGCTATTCCCACTAAGACTGGTAGCTATCTTAGAAACAAACAAGTAAAGTCTACTTTCACTTTCCTTTATGAAAATAGACAGGAGTGGAACAAAGGAGACCAACCTTAGTCTTGCGCTTGATTTCCTCTCCTTCCTGATAGAGCTTTGTCGCTTCTTCTTCGTCTACCCAAATTCAAAGAGCACCTATGGAATCACAACAACATACTACTATCGAAGAACAAAGATCTATATTCATAAATAACACAGGGCTAGATGTGTGTTAACCATATAAATGCATATATAAGTAAACATACAAGAATGTGGAGGAAAACTTGAATAACTTTGTTAAGATGAAAAGTAGCAAGAGGATTACAACCATATGTTATGACCCAGCATCATCCTCCAGCTAGAAAGCCCTTCTTCACCTCAAGTAAAGCTTAGATCACCCAACACTATGAATATACACCAGAAAACCAA
>APFE030895170.1:0-16263 GCA_000404065.3 Pinus taeda
GAGAAAATCATGGAGGATTTGGTTGGCATATCTTATCCATATCTCCTCCACCATATTAAGAAGATAATTATGCAAGACTATTCCTAAGGAGAAAATCATGGAGGATTTGCTTGGCATATCTTATCCAAGATATGTGAGGGATTTGTGGAGGATTCAAAGGGATCATATTTTGTAATAATGGGATGAGAGATTTGTGGAGGATTCAAAGGGATCATATCTTGTAATAATGGGAAATTAGTTGAGAGTGCTTGAGAGAATATTGGATATGTAATTATGAGATGGTTATCTTCCTCATGTATATAAGGGAGTGCTCTCTCTTCATTTTGATAATAATGAATAATGGAGAATGGAGATTAGCTTTGATTCATATTCTTTTATTGTTACACTTTCATGAATTGTAATTTGATTCTTGTAATATAATTTGAGATAGTTTTATTGTTGTGAGCTCACATATGTTGTTTGTCATTCAATTCTTCACATGTTGTATTTCTTTTCCTTTATGCAATTTCCTGCTTTCATAGTTAATGTTTCAATGCCTTCCTAGATTAATTTGATTTCAGTAATTTAGATTAAATTAGTTCCACTTCGGTCCTGCATATATAGTGCATGTGCCTCGTAAGTTTACGAACCTCGGATTGACAAATTAAATAGTTGGGAAAGTACTACAACATAATTAAACGAACATATTTTCACCCAACATTTTGGCGCCGTTGCCGGGGAGGCACGATGGATTGAAGTTTAGTTTGATTTTTCATGCAAGTGTGTTTAGACATGTTCCTAACTCTGAGGTGTTAAGGCAGTAAGACGTGGGGAACAGCCTACGCATCGCAATCAAGATACCGTAACAGGCTCGACCTCTTATGGATCAGGGCATGTAGGGTGTGTTTACATTTATGCAAGTGTGAATTTCAATATCTGCAAGTGTGAATTTCAATATCTGCAAGTGTGTTTGAATTTTGCAACTGTGAAGAGTGTTTGATGAATTCATGGTTCATGGTTGTAATTGAAGAATTCAATTACTAAATTAATGAGAAATCCTTGTAATAGGGTTTAATTGAGTATTGAGTTCAAGATTATTTCTATGGTCCTTTTGTTTTTAATTCATTTTTATTTTTGTGTGCTGATTTTTTTTTTTGTTTTTAGAATCTCTTTCAACATGGTTCTATAATGAGTGTCAGCTTGGAACTACTCACTCAGATCCTTGCAGAAGTCAGAATCTCCTCTTCCCTGGAAAAGGAGATCTTGACAAGAATTGAAAGTTCAACTACTCCCCAAGAAATAAACGAAGATTCAACATCTGAAGAATCCTGCATATATGATGGCGAACAATCATTCGAACAGGAGATCGAGGAAGAAGAACAACAGATCGGAGTAGAAGAACAGGAGTTACAACATGATCTAAGTGAGAGAAACTGTGCTTATCAAAGCTTTATCAAACAATGGTTCCAGGTAAGTACTAGATTAGATTCATCTTTTTATTTTTTAGTTAATTTGCAGTTACAACAACTAGACTCATTCACTGTCGAATATTTTCATCCATCATTTAAAAAATTGTTACTGGATATATTATTGTTACTGCTATGTGAATGGCTTCATTGGAAATTTAATTACACGTAACTAAATTTTTCTAATTAGTATAGAGTAGGTAGGCTTTCATTTTTAGTTTTGCTTAGAATAAGTATGCTGTCCTCCGCGCTTAGTGTGATCGTGAGGATCAGAAAATAGGGATGATTTAGACTAATTTCAAGAATAAATTCATGTTTTGCAATATGCTTCATCACAAACATCTTTCAATATGCAAATCATTATGTCCATTTGTGTTTGTGTGTGTATATGCTATTCTTCCTCATCAGGTTCAGAGGTATTTCAAGAACGTGCGAGGCTTTAAACCCTCACTTTGGATTTCAGTATAAGCCCCGAGATGTTTCTGCAAACATTACCAATCTGTCGTGGTTTGAGATGGGGAAGGCGGTATTCTGCTTCTTCTCTACCCTGCTTCTGCTCTCTGTGTTATCCGCGGCTTTAATTGAATCCACCGCCGTCTCAGAGATGGACGCCTTGGGGGTTCTGTGGGGTTCGAACCCCCCACCACCCTGCGAGGGTTCGATCGGAGAATGCTTCGAGGATGATGAAATGCAGATGGACTCCGAGATCAACAGGCGTGTTCTGGCCAGCCGGACGTACATCAACCACGGTTCTTAGAGGGCCAACAGCGTGCCGTGTTCCAGGTGCTGGACTTCCTACTACGACTGCCGATCCACCAGCCAGGTGAACCCTTACAGGCGGAGCTGCACTCGGATCACTCACTGCGAGAGAAGCACTTCTTGAGATTCGAACTCTTGCCATGTGTCCTCATTTTTGTTCCATTATATTTCTCCTTCGTTTCCATCGATTTCATCTCAATCGACATTATATATTCTTTCTTTATCAGTTATTGAATTATAGTTAGCATGTAATAAAATAAGTGATTGCTACGGAAGTTGCGAGGTCCTAGTTTCAAATCTCGCAGTTTCTCCGGCAAGTATTTTATCGTTGCTATCTTCTCTATAGTAAATCCAAAATGTAATCTGTAAAACAAAATAAAAAAATTTAATGCCAAGTGTTCTGCAGATCTATAGTTACAGTTTAATATATATATATATATATATATATATATATATATATATATAAAATAAATAAAAAAATAAAATAAAATAAAATTGCCCTCATTCATTCCTAAACTAACTACTTGTTCCCTAAGAAATACAAAAGCCTTTTCAAGTGTTTTAAATTAATTTTCCTGCAAACCAATAAAAACATTTTGAAAAAGTATTGCACAATCAATGAATACATTGCATGGGGACATGCAATATTTCTAGTTGGGGGGAAATAAAAGTATTTTATTGTGAATTTGTGGGCAAAAGTTAGGTTGCCTATACTAACAAGATAAATGAGATTGGTGTTGTGTAGGTCAGCGAGAAGCTTATGCAGAAAGCTCAACATTACAATGTGACACCCTTTTCATCCACAATTAGTGTGACTTTGAAAAATAATTAAAAAATGGACATTTCATAAATTCTTGAAAATGAGCTAATTTGTTTTTGAGTTACTTCATACAGGAATGATCGATGGATATGGCACACAAAGGTGACAATTTTTATGTAGGAATGGTGCTAAGCGTTGAAGCCAATCTAATGCAAAAGTGATTTTTCGAAATCACAATGAAACATGCATCATTGGATGCTTGAAAGAACTAATTCTTCACTGCACATATCATGACATTTTCCACTACACAAAAATCTTTTTGCGTCATGATTACTCCCCTTTTTCCTTCCAAACGCCTAGACCATCCTTGTGTTGCAGCCCATCTTCCATTTCCTTATCTTTCACGACTTCATGCACGCCTATTTTTCTTAATCGCATTCATTCCTTTATCCTTTTCAGTTTATTTTTTCGTTCTAGTTTGCCTTCTGAATAAAACTCATTCCCTTTCCATGATTACATTGCCTTGATTTCCTAGCCATGCTGATCCACACTGCTTGTCCGTGAGTTCTTTCCCTTTATAGTCCTACCAAATCTTCTTGTACAAACTCGCGTTGACTGATGTGGGATTCCTTAAGGTCCACCTTTCAACAAGTCTTGCCCCATCGACATCAACACCTTATCTGGGAAATAGACTAGAGTTCCTTTTGAGTACCTAGAGGCTTGCATGCCTTAATGGCAAGTTCTCTCGCTGACGATCATGGGAATACATCAATGTCCCTTGATCTTTAGATCTTGCAAGTGGCTCGACCTCAACACATCCATTCGCACTTCGCAAGATGTACTCAGGTACCTTGGCACTCATTGGCATCAATGGTGAGTTGCCTCGCATTGGTTAATGACATGCATCAATGGCCGATAATCCAATGATTTCTATTCATGCTCGACATCGACATATTCATTCGCATGATTAGAATTGTACCATCGGGTTTGTAGCAGGTGAAGACTATACACTTTTTCACGACTCCCTCAGTAGTTACAGCAGCATGCATTCTGATCTATGAGAGTACTATAGTTCCACTTTCAGCATTTATCTTTTCCATGATTCAGCATCAGCAGTTCAGATTCCTTCATTTCCCAGGATCCAGTTACAACAACATCAGTCACATTTTCCTGATCTAGCAGCAGCAGTAGCTACATTCCTCTTGGATAGTTCATCATTCTTGGGTAAGTAGAGGTATGTTGTTTTCTAATCTTTAATCATGCAATTCCTTATATGCTAACTTGAATATTTTGGAAAATTCCCTCACCGTGCTACATTTCCTTTCATGAGCCATGTCAAGTTACATGAGGACATGCAACCAATTCTGTTGGGGGGGGGAGAACTATATTCACTACATATTCACTGCATTTCTTCACCAACTACATATTCACTACCATGATTCCATTTCTTCACCACTATCACTCCATTTTTTTTCTCATTTACCATTCACCTACATTTATTTTCCAATGATACTTTGTTGCACTTTGCTTCATACGCAATATTGGCATGCTTCATTAATATTACAAAAGGGGCTTTCTTATGCACATTATGATTTCCAGTGAGTGTTTACATTATTATTGAAGAAAAAAGAACAGAAAACGAAATGAATGTTGTTAACACAAGAACCAACATTCTTTGTATTCATGGTTGTCACACAAGAACCAACCATAAGAAAATGTAAATTGTTACTCATGTCTTTCACATATCCTGGAAACATACATTATTAAAAGACATCATCATGTAAAAGCCAAAGTTCAAGATGCCAAATGTTCTTAAAGACACCCATGCATGGTTGCATGAGGACATGAAACAAGTTCAGTTGGGGAGGATGTTGGGACTCAAAAATGTCATATTTTCATCCACATTTTTCTTCACTATTCCTTACATTTCATCATCCCATTAACCTTTTATCATATCATTTTCATAAATACATTTGGGTTTCACCTTCTTAAATTCCATTTTATTCATTTTTGTATTACAAGTGAATTTATGATTAAATATTAGAAAATATACATATTTTTATATATATCTCAAGAATATGTGAGTTTTGTGATGTGCAGGAAATATGTGAATAATTAATTCCAAGAGACTTCTCAAATATCTCCTCCACCATATTAAGAAGATAATTATGTAAGCCTATTCCTAAGGAGAAAATCATGGAGGATTTGGTTGGCATATCTTATCCATATCTCCTCCACCATATTAAGAAGATAATTATGCAAGCCTATTCCAAAGGAGAAAATCATGGAGGATTTGGCTGGCATATCTTATCCATATCTCCTCCACCATATTAAGAAGATAATTATGCAAGACTATTCCTAAGGAGAAAATCATGAAGGATTTGGTTGGCATATCTTATCCAAGATATGTGAGGGGTTTGTGGAGGATTCAAAGGGATCATATTTTGTAATAATGGGAAAGTAGTTGAAAATGCTTGAGAGATTTGTGGAGGATTCAAAGGGATCATATCTTGTAATAATGGGAAATTAGTTGAGAGTGCTTGAGAGAATATTGGATATGTAATTATGAGATGGTTATCTTCCTCATTTATATAAGAAAGTGCTCTCTCTTCATTTTGATAATAATGAATAATGGAGAATGGAGATTAGCTTTGATTCATATTCTTTTATTGTTACACTTTCATGATTTGTAATTTGATTCTTGTAATATAATTTGAGATAGTTTTATTGTTGTGAGCTCACATATGTTGTTTGTCATTCAATTCTTCACATGTTGTATTTCTTTTCCTTTATGCAATTTCCTGCTTTCATAGTTAATGTTTCAATGTCTTCCTAGATTAATTTGATTTCAGTAATTTAGATTAAATTAGTTCTACTTCGGTCCTGCATATATAGTGCATGTGCCTCGTAAATTTACGAACCTCGGATTGACAAATTAAATAGTTGGGCAAGTACTACAACAAAATTAAACGAACATATTTTCACCCAACAATCTTAGAAGTTGATTTTTCTTAAAAAATGCACAGATTTCAAATTTCCTTACAACATGCATGGAAATCCTACCTTAGCTGAAATTAAGTTTATGCTTTGAATAGTTTGGTTTAATTGGAGTCATCTATTTTCCACTTCATGATTCAGATTATGACTTAAAAAATACTTAGAGAAGTTGTCAGCAGAGAAGTTGTCAGCAATGTGATTAACTCATTGGTTGTATTCTCATTCTTGCATTTATGTATATTGTTGTATTGTTTTGTTTGGACATAAGAAACACTAATGAGAAGTTAAAAATACCATGTATCTAATTTTGTATTTATATTTGAAAATAACACATGGTCAATGAAAATTTTGAAGAAGGAAGAAAAATTCCAGTGGCCACAATTTTCTATCTGCAAAGCAGAGCTACAATCTGTCCAGGGCTAGCCATATGATTAGCGCAGTAAATTCATTAATGGAGGTACATCTTCGCCTTGCTTCAATCCATAATTACCACTGACGAGTTATAGAGGTAGTGAACACTGCAACTAAGTCAGCAACAACAAGTGAAGGAGCTAACTGGGTAAGCATGGTTTTATTTGATTGGTTTTAAATGCAGGTACCCATGGTAAGAGTCAGCTTGTTTACATGGGATCTGTGGCAATAGTCAGTTTTCTTACAGGGGATGGAGTAATTTTGTTCAAATCCCCTTTAGAATTATGTAGAACAATGGAGTAATTTTGTTGGAATGGGCCTTTAGAATTATGCAGAACATAATCACCAGCCATTTTAACTACTTTTCCATTTTAACTTTTCCAACTTCAGAAATATTATTAGAGGCCTCCATGCTTTCTGCAAAATTGAATTCTCAGCTGTAGAATTGTAGATTAGAATTCTAAATACATGTGTGAATTCATGGGTGATGCTAGAATTTTTCCATTTGAACATTGTGGCTGAGATGATAGAAACCCACACTTTTAAAAGTTCTATTCTAAATTGCTAGTTTGGCAAAAACTGAATTCTGGAAGCTTGTTTTCTAAATTGCTAGTTTGGCAAAAACTGAATTTTGAAAGCTTGTTTTCTAAATTACTAGTTTGGCAAAACTGAATTCTGGAAGCTTGTTTTAGCATTCTATAAGAAAAGGCTAATTCCCAGTTATAAATTTTTGAATACATGTGCGAGTTGTAAAATTTTGAATACATGTGCGAATTCATAGGTAATGCCCGTTCAGTTGAAAACAAACTCGTGAACATGGTCCCATGAATCTGGTATTGCTTTATAACCGAGAAGCTTGGAGATCAAAGTTATCTAGCATTAAGAATTCAACCCAACTACACTAACGCTCTTCTTATTTCTAGTTTGTCAACCTGCGTTGATTTGAACAAGGTAGCATAATACTTTTCTGAATTTTATTGCTTATACCTTAAAATGAAGGTAAGTAACTCTGTTAGGAGGCTGAATTTTATTTTTATACCTTAAAATTAAGGTAACTCTGCTAAGAGGCCGGCTTACAATTAAATGGACATGCACACAATTTCCCCTTAAATTTTGAAGGAGAAGTCACATCAATGTGGTTGAGGATAAATGATGTGTTGGATCTTGGTGCTTAAAATATTGGGAGTCAAGTGAAATATTTTCCATGGTAGTTTCTAAACCTTTCTCGAATAGCAGCCCATGTAAAAGGGAAAATTGGGATTGTTTGCACTTTGTCTCTTACAAATTCCATTCCAGTGAGGACCAGGCAGTTATGGGTTAAATTGATTTTCTCCAATTGATATTGGCAAGCTTGATCTTCTCTGTGAACATAGAAGGGACTCGTTTGATGAGATGGGGATGATAAGGGGGGAGATCATTGCTTCCAAGATGATAGAGGCTATATTTGCAGCGACGGGGGGAGATCATCGCTTCCCAGACTACAGGGGTTGTACTTGTAGTGACTTTTTTGGATTAATTTTTGCAATCAAATTTTCGGTGTGCATAGAAAATACTACTTTTCCCAATTCTTTCATATTTAGCCTGCTACACAGATCATCAAAGATGTTACTATTCTTGAAAATATTGTAGATTTTTGGAGCAATGTCGTTTTCCCAACCCGACACATGCCATATATACCAATGGCGTTAATGTGGGGATATTGAGTTAGCCAGAGCTCTAGCTACATCTGGCAAAAGGTAATCCCCGAACCTACGAACCTGAAGTCTAGTTCCTAACAGGTATGGCTTCTCCTTGTATCCTTTATAAGCGATCTTTCATTGTGTCTGGCAACCTGTTTAAATATCACTATTCTCTTTATAGACGCCCTTATACTCGTACGGGTGAAAGATTTTCAGCCCTCTTTCCCTTCCTTAAAGAAAGGCCCAATTCAACTCTGTACTGCTAACTGGGAGTGTTAGTGCTATTTTCTCTATTGCTTTCTCTACTCCTTCATTTGCGAGTGAATCTGCTCGAACTCTAACCTAAACAATATTGAATCTACCTGAACCTTTCTCTGAAGACTCTTTTTATGTTGGCAGGGACTTGCTGCTTTGTAGCCCTCCTTGTTTGAATTTGAAACATAAATTAACTAGGGTCAACTCGCAGGAAATTTTGAATATTTTGATACTTCCTTATGAAATTTATGTAATTTGAATTTTAACCTAAATCGACATAAATAACTGGGAAAATTCAGAGGAAAGTTTGAATATTTTGATAAAAAGGAGTTGCCTAATAACTCGGGAGAAGAATTATTTTAATAATAATTATTTAACAAAGTGTCTCAGGAGAAGAATCATTTTAATAATTATTATTTCACAAAGTATATCAGATGAAGTGACAGCTTAAATTAATATTTTGATAAGGGAGAGTTGCCTAATAACTTGAAGAAGATTCATCTTAATAATAATGATTTGACCAAGTATATCATTTTAATAATAATTATTTGACCAAGTATATCAGAGTGAGTGACAACTTAAATTAATATTTTGATAAAGACGAGTTGCCTCATAACTCCGAAGAAGAGTCATATTAAAATAAATATTTTACAAAGTATATCATTTTAAAATAAATATTTGACAAAGTATATGGCACTGAGTGACAACTGGAAATAAGAGTGACAACTAGCAATAATTTAAGGTTAATTCTATTTTAGAGATGCGCTGCATTCACATAAATTATGTAAAGCCACAAATGGATATCAGACACCCACGTTACCTGACCATTAACAAATTTTGTGTTTATAATGGAAACAAATCTGCTGAACATAAATCTCAATTGTGGGTATTGAGAAAGAGAGAACAACTCGTAGCCACTTTGCCACATAAATCTCAATTGCGAGTATTGAGAAAGAGAGAACAATTGGTAGCCACTTTGCCGTTTGAGAGATCAACCAGACGAGGAGGAGAATCTTGAGGTTATTGCAGCGACTCTCTCTTCCATGGCATCCACCTCATATGGATCCTCCAGTGCCAACAACTATGTCTTTGATATGTTTACATACCATAGGGGTCCCAACTCGAAGAAAACCCTAGCCAAACATCTCTACGACTGCCTTAACAAAGAAGGATTGCGAGTTTTTCTCGACGAAGATGAATTGCAAGGAGGAGAGTATATAACTCCTCAAATCCAGAGTGCCATTCGAACAAATTTGGTACATATCGCTATTTTCTCTCCCCTATATGCAGACTCAAATTGGTGTCTTGATGAGCTCTTGCTCATGTTCCAATCGGGGTCAAAAATTATTCCAGTATCCTATGGTGTCGAGCCTACAAATCTTCGATGGGGAACGTGGGATGAAAAAAGAGTCTATGGTCGATCCCTGCAAATGCTCAAAAAGAAGAGAACATTCGATTCTCAACCTCGATACGACTATAACACCATTCAAAAATGGAGGAAGGATCTCTTTGATGCTGCAGAGATAAAAGGTTTCGATAGGAAGATGCATAATGGGTTAGTACTCCAACTCTCCCTCTTACTCTCCCCCTTTTAACTTGTTGGATTGATAGTCTGTTTGATATTGTAGGCATTTCTGACTAGTAATTTCATTTCAGCGATGAGCAACATCTCCTTGAACAGGTCGTGGAAGGAGTGCTGAAAAAGGTTAAAAGACCATTACATGTGTCTAGATATTCAACTGGGTGTTGGAAATAATAATACCAACCACTACAATAAACAATCGGACATGAGCCATACCTGTCAGACATACCTTTTGCAGGTTGCGTCTCTACTTGAAGACATTTTTGCAGGTTGCGTCTCAGCGTGAAGATAGAAGGACCAAAGCCAGACGCGAACCATTCAGAAACTTAGAAAAGGCATTTAAAGAATTTATGTACTTAGGTAAACTGATATGGGAAAGCATTAATTCAACAACCTTGCCAACACTCCAGGAACACTTGCGTGACTCTGATCACACTCAACAACAACATCAAAATTAATTTCACTCTATCATGAATTAAATGTAAAATTGTCTGTTGAGTTATATATGAATGTAAAAGTCATTTTGTAATAGGTTAGACAAGAGCGTAGAAGAGTAAGACTATGTAGAGAGGTTAGAGAGCAAATAGAAAAAGAGTGCAAGTCTCTGTGGAGAAAATTATGGAGCAATTTTTGGTGGGCGCGTAAAACAACAGTTACTGTGTTTTGCTGTGTAGTGTTGCACGTAAGTTTAAATCTCTGTAAAATCTTATTTTACTTTGTAAAATGAGCTGCAGTCTCATGTAGATGTATTTTCATGTTCAAGAAATGAATACTAAGTTTTGTGTTTCTCCAAACCTATCTTGTTAATTTTACTACGAGTATTCTTTAAGTCTCTGGAATAGTTTAGAGGTGCGCAAAATTCAAGCCTGGAAAATAGTCTCGCGGTGCATGAAGGTAGTTCCGTGAAATCGGCCTCGTGGTGTGTGAACATACCTTCGCGAAAGAAGCTTCGCGAAAGTCACAACTCTCTACCTCTCCCTTCCGTGAAAACAAAAATTAAATTTGTCAAATATTTCCAACATGGTATTAGAGTGCGTTAAACTATGTTAGTGTAAAAACAAGTGTTTTTACTAACAGTGAAAATTGTTTTGAGCGCAGATTGTGTTTAGCATATTTACCAGCAGGTAGAAAGTTTGTTTTTATGCTCAGAAATGGCAACATAAAGCACAAGTTTGACTAATCCTCAAATACCTTAGTTTAATGGAAAAAATTATGATTATTGGGCTATTACAATGAAGGCCCTGTTTTCTTCTCAAGATATTTGAGATTTGGTGGAGAATGGTTTTCAAGAACCAGCAAATGCAGCAGCATACACTGCCTTATCTCAACAAGAAAGAGATGTGTTAAGGGACAATAGGAAGAAGGATTCAAAAGCCCTGTTTTATATCTTTCAAGCAGTTCATGAAAGTATTTTCCCAAGGGTTGCAGCAGCAACGAAGTCCAAGCATGCATGGGACATCCTCCAGACAGCCTACCAAGGCATGGAAAAAGTCAAGACAACGAAGCTACAAATGTTGAGGAGATATTTTGAAACACCTTATATGAAAGAGTCTGATAATATAGACTCATTTTTTACACATGTAAGTGGGTCGGTTACTCAAATCAGGTCTCATGGTGAGACACTTGAGGAAAGAAGAATAGTTGAGAAAGTTTTGAGAAGTCTTCCAACAAGGTTTAAGGCCATTGTTGTGGCCATAGAAGAGATAAAGGATCTCTTACAGTTCACATTGGATGAGCTTAATGCATCACTAATTTCTCATGAACATAGATTTGTTGAAAATAATACTGAGAGGGGGGGAGGTGAATCAGTATTATCTAGTTCTTTTACCAAATCTTCCTTATTTACATTGTGAATTATTTTTGCATATCAGTACTGTAAAATAATCAGCATGAACAAGAAAAATAGACAGTCGCATCAAAGAACACCAGATATAAGGTGGAAACCCAATGTGGGTGAAAACCACCTGCTGCAATATGTCTCTATCTTCTTTCAAATTAGAAACTCCTTTTACAATGGTCTTGTACTGGTGCAGTCCTTTACCAGTACGCAGGCTGCAACCTGCAGAGAGCTACAACTCTCTCTCGTTTTCCAGTCTCTCCTGGAAGGGAGCTACAACCCCCTAATTTTTTTTTTTCAAGGACCACTTTTCATAAATTTTCAAACTGGATCCATATACATCAAATGATCATCAAGTACATGTAAATTACACAGTCAGCTGTAGTAACCAGATCAACAATAATAGAATTGAACCCAAAACACTTTATCAACAGAAAAATTCAGTCAACAGAAGATCTTAAGACAGATACGCAATTTTCCTTTCACTGGCCTGCGTCGCTACGCACTTCACCCTCTGCTTCTCTGCGTATACCCGTAGAGCTCCTTTTGCTGCATTGCATGACCACGCACTGCTTCTTCTACTGCACTGCGTATAGTATGCACTCAGATGCACTATCACACCACGTATTGCCACAGCGGTATGCACCCAGAAAGTCTATCGCGCTGCGTACTTTTACTGTGCGTACGCACCTGAACCACCACTGCTCTGCGCACCCACGCACTGCGCCTTCGTCGCCTCTGCGTACCCACGCACTGCGCCTTCGTCGCCTCTGCATACCCACGCACTGCGCCTTCGTCGCCTTTGCGTGCACACGCACTGTGTCTTTGTCGCCCCTGCGTACCCCAGATTAGGGCCAAAATACAGTCAGATGCTCAGATCTGATCTTGCGCTCAAGAGATCACCCTTCACAGATTCGCTTTCAACTTCTCTTTTATAGATCAAGCTTTTAAACCGAGAACCAAATATTTCAGATCTTAAGATATTCAATTCTCAAAAGATGATTAAACCAAATGATCTCCTTTGCTTTATATAGGCAAGCTCTTCCTTAAATCATGGATCAATACCACGGGCCAAAACCTTAATAATACAATACCGTCGGCTAAATACCAAGGGTTAGACATAAGAAACCCCACGTGTGCGCACTTTTCTGCCTTGAAGAGTGTGCACTGGCGGTACGCACCTCTGTAACATATAACCTCATCAGAAACATAATGCCAACAATCTCCCCCTTTGGACTTGATGGCAACCTCAAAAATTTCAGCGACATTCTCCCCCTTTGACATCAAGGGCAAAGGGTTATGCTCCCCCTAAGAACATGCTCCCCCTGAAGATGAACCAGATCTGTAAAGAAGAACCATAATCTACCAAACAATGCCAACAATGCATTATGTGCTCCCCCTGAACCTGTGCCATTCGAGCTTCAACCAATCCGCAAACCAACAAATGTATGCATATACCCCAAATGAACCTTGCGTACAACCATCAAAAGAGATTCAACAAGATGATGCATCAACAACCCCCAGATTTTGCCTGAGGTACTCAAAGGTCTCCCTGGGCAATGGTTTGGTGAGAATATCAGCAACTTGTTCCTTAGAAGGAACATACTCCAACTTGACCTTTTGTTCAAGAACTTTTTCCCGAAGAAAATGATATTTGATCGGTATATGCTTTGTCTTCGAATGCATGACTGGATTCTTTAAAATGCTGATTGCACTTGTGTTATCACATAAGATGGAGACAGGTGGAGTACAATCGATTTGAAAATCCTGCAAGGTCTGCATCATCCAAAGGAGTTGAGTGCAACAAGATGCAGCAGCAAAATATTATGCTTCAGCTGTAGATAAGGCAATCGAACTCTGTTTCTTGCTGAACCAAGATACTAATCTGGAACCCATAAAGAACGCACCACCACTTGTGCTCTTCCTGTCATAAACACTTCCGGCCCAATCTTCATCTGTATAAGCATGAAGTGTGAGATCTGTATCTCTAGGATACCATAAGCCATAATTTTGTGTCCCTTGAAGATATTTGAAATTTCTCTTTACTGCCTGAAGATGAGTCTCCTTTGGATTTGCCTGAAATCTACCAACTATTCCTACTGCATGCATGATGTCCGGTCGGGTACCTGTCAAATAAAGTAGACTTCCGATCATAGATCTATAGGTTGGTTGATGTGCTGCTGCAGATTCATCATTTGCACTGAGGCTACATCCTTTGACCATGGGTGTACATACTGGTTTTGCATCTTCCATGCCATATTTCTTCAAGATCTGTTTGAGATACTTGGTTTGAGATAAAAAGATTCCTCCTTCTTTTTGTTGGATTTGCAAACCAAGGAAATATGTCAGTTCTCCCAGCAAGGACATTTCAAATTCTTTCTGCATGACCAAAGCTTTGACTCATCTCTTCTTCATTGCTGCCAAAAATAATGTCATCTACATACACAACAAGTATTAGCAATTTATCAATTTCAACTTTGATATAAAGATTGCTATCTGCTGATCCTTTTGAAAAACCTTGTTGATGAAGATATTTGTCCAAACGATAGTACCAAGCCCTTGGAGCTTGTTTGAGCCCGTAGAGAGCCTTTTTCAATCTGCATACAAGATTTCGATCATTTCCAAGAATGAACCCATCTGGTTGTTCGATGTATACTTCTTCTTCCAAGTCTCCATTCAGAAAGGCTGATTTCACGTCCATTTGAAATACTTTGAAGTTTTGAAACTTGAGAGAGCAAGGAACATTCGGATGGCCTCAAGTCTTGCAAGAGGAGCAAAGGTTTCTTCAAAGTCTATTCCTTCTTGCTGCGCATACCCTTTACAAACAAGTCTGGCCTTGTTTCTAATTACTTCTCCATTTTCATTCAATTTATTTTTGAAGACCCTTTTGTTCCGATAACATTCTTATCCTTTGGTCTAGGAACCAGTTCCCAAGTGTTGTTCCTTTCGATTTGCTCAAGTTCTTCATCCATTGCTTTTATCCAACATTCATCTTTGCATGCCTATTTCACATTTTGCGGTTCAGTAGAGGAGAGTAATGCCAAATAGCTTGAGGCTTATGCAACTGTTCTTCTTGTTTGTACACCTGCTTCTTTCTGCCCCATAATCTGAGATTCTGGATGATTCTTCTGAACATATCTGGATGGAGTCTTTTCTTCTATTCTTGTCTGCTCCTCTGGTTCTTTTTGAGGTTCTTCTTGAGGTTCTTCATCATTCTGTTGTTGAGGGTAGCCTTCATCTTCTTCGATGTCTTCATGATGTACTTGTCTAGGGATGTATCCTTTCTCATCAACCACTACATCAATGCTTTCAACAATTCTGCCAAGTCTTTTATTGTAGCACTTGTATGCTTTGCTATGTGGAGAGTAACCAAGAAGAATGCTTTCATCTGCTCTAGGTTCAAGTTTGCCAAGCTGCTCATCAGTATTCTTAATATAGCATTTGCTCCCAAAGATTTTGAAGTGCTTTACCGAAGGAGTCTTACCATTCCAGAGCTCATGAGGAGTTTGAGTGCTGTTTACCCGGACATTTGTTTTGTTTAGAATAACAACCGCAGCATGAGCAGCTTCACCCCAGAAGTTGCGGGAGTCCCTGATTCATCAAGCATAGCACGGGCCATTTTTTGGACTGTTCTGTTCATTCTTTCCACAACTCCATTTTGCTGAGGAGTTCTAGCTGTAGAGAATTCTCTTCTTATCCATGTTCTTCACAGAAATCAAAAAATTCATTTGAGGTAAACTCCCCACCTCTGTCGGATCTGAGGCACTTAATTTTGTGACCTGATTGTTTTTCAGCCATGGCTTTGAAGGATTTGAATTTTTCGAATGCTTCATCTTTGTGCTTCATAAGTCCTAACCAGGCAAACCTGGAGAAATCGTCAATGAATAATATCAGGTATTCTTCTCCTCTAGGTGTTCTTTTACTCAACGGACCGCATGTATCTGTATGAACTAGCTCAAGAGGCATGCTAGCTGATCCTTCTTTCTCTGGAAAGTTAGTTCTGGTCTGTTTTCCAAACTGACATGATTTGCATATGGTGTTGTAAGGAATTTTGATATCTGGAAGATCGCGAACTGCCTGATATTTGCATGCTTTCCTTATTTGTGAAAAGCTTAGATGTCCCAACCTCCGATTCCATAACCAGTGCTCATCATCCTTGCTTAGATAGCATTGTTGTTGTCCTTCTTCAAATATGTACAGATTATTTGGAGTTCTTTTGCCTTTGATCACCATTTTACCTGTATCAAGATCACGAACAAGACATCCATTTGATTTGAATATCACCTCGGTTCTTTGATCACACATCTGTCTGACACTTAGAAGATTATGTTTCAGTCCATCAACATACAAAACATTTCCAGCGTTGACCTTTTCTTTTAACTGAGCAATACCTTTTCCTTTTATAGTTGCAGGAGTATCATTTCCAAAAGAAATTTTCTTTCCTTTTTCTAGAGCAGAGTAAGACTCAAGTTTTTCTTTATCACTTGTCATATGCTTCGAACATCCACTGTCAATGTACCATATATTTTCTTGTCCCT
>APFE030895170.1:16273-29066 GCA_000404065.3 Pinus taeda
TTGAAGGATTTGAATTTTTCGAATGCTTCATCTTTGTGCTTCATAAGTCCTAACCAGACAAACCTGGAGAAATCGTTAATGAATAATATCAAGTATTCTTCTCCTCGAGGTGTTATTTTCATGAAAGGACCGCATGTATCTGTATGTACTAGCTTAAGAGGCATGCTAGCTAATCCTTCCTTCTCTGGAAAGTTAGTTCTGGTTTGTTTTCCAAACTAACATGATTTGCATATGGTGTTGTCAGGAATTTTGGTATCTGGAAGATCACGAACTGTCTGATATTTGCATGCTTTCCTTATTTGTGAAAAGCTTAGATGCCCCAACCTCCGATGCCATAACCAGTGCTCATCATCCTTGCTCAGATAGCATTGTTGTTGTCCTTCTTCAAATATGTACAGATTATTTGGAGTTCTTTGGCCTTTGATCACTGTTTACCTGTATCAAGATCACGAACAAGACATCCATTTGACCTGAATATCACCTCGGTTCTTTGATCACACATCTGACTGACACTTAGAAGATTATGCTTCAATCCATCAACATACAAAACATCTCCAGCCTTGACCTTTCTTTTAACCGAGCAATACCTTTTCCTTTTATAGTTGCAGGAGTATCATTTCCAAAAGAGACTTTCTTTCCTTTTTCTAGAGCAGAATATGACTCAAGTTTTTCTTTATCACCTGTCATATGCTTCGAACATCCACTGTCAATGTACCATAGATTTCTTGTCCCTCTGCATAAAATGCTATCCCACATCTTTCTGTTTGTGGTTCCTTTATTCTCCATGTTTTGGTGCTTGAGGCTTGTTCCTTTTTCTGCTGAAACCTGCTCCTGCATTCAGAATCTTCATGACCAAAGTTATTGCAAATAGAACATTCAACTTCATTTTCAAGAGCCGAAAAGTTGTTATAGGTCCTTTCTGTAATCTCGGTCATACTTCTTTGTTTTTGAGCTTCTCTAGTCATGATTGTTTTATATGCAACACATTGAGTTGCTTTGTGACCAAAGTTATGACAAGAAAAACATTGTCCATTGAAGAAACTTCTGCGGTTATCAAATCTACCGGCCAAGTGGTTGTAATCTCTATTGTTATTCATTCTTGAACCAAATTGAGAAGACTTTACCTGTGGCTGGTTGTAGCTTTTGTTCACTCTTAAAACAGATTGCCCCTGATAGCCTTTGTTTGCAATTTGTCCCTGCTTTACCTGATAGTCTCCATTGTGCTTTTGCTCACTCCTTTTTGCTGCATCAAGATAACTTTTTTAAATGGATGCTTGAGAAGTTTCTCCATTATAGCCCAGACCTGTCTTGTTTAGAGGGGAACGCTGTACATTGATAATCTCATCCAGAGTTTCAGATCCTTTGACAAACTTAAGATTAATAGCTTTTGTTTTCTCAATCTCTTTTCTAAGAGCAACAATTTCGCCTTCTAACTTTTCAAAATGTTTTTCCTTTTCATCAATTTGAAATTGTAGAGTATCAATGATCATATTCTTTTCTTCTATACATCTCTTGAGTCTAGTAATTTCTTCAAAAAAGTTATCCACATCTATAGCATCCATATAATCATCATCTTCAAATGCCATTAATAGTTTATATTCATTACCTCGTTCATCTTCATCACTATTTGATAGACCATCACTATCTTCATGAGTGTAGTAGCTTTTCTTACTTGCACTCTGTTTCTTGTTCCATCTAGTAGGTTCCCTTCCTTTATCCTTATAAGGACATTTTGCAGCATAATGACCTACTCTTCCACAAGCAAAGCATTTAAAAGGCAACTTACCTCTGAACCTTCCAGAACCCCCTTGAAGATTTCTGACAAAGTTTGATTCTTCTTCCTCTTCTTCTGGGACGTGGCTTGCTTCATAATAATCTCCTTTGCCTGATGCCTTGAAAGCAGCTTCTCTTCTATCCGATGGACCTCCCTTTCTCATTTCATAAGCAGTTAGAATTCCATGTAGCTGAGACATAGTAAGAATTTGTAGATTTTCCTTTTCTTCAATTGCAGACACTTTAGATTCAAACTTGGGGGACAATGATCTTAGAACCTTTTCAACAACAATAGCCTCTCTTATTTCTTCACCCAAATTTTTCATACAATTAACAATCTCATCTACCCAAAGAAAGTAATTAGCCACACTTTCATCATTATACATCCTGAGATTCTCATACTGAATTCTGAGAGTTTGAAGTTTAGAATGCTTTACCTATTCATCTCCTTCGTAGCTCAAGACAATCTTGTCCCATATTTCTTTTGCTGATTTATATTGCATAACTTTCACAAACTCTGTTTGAGATAAGCATCCCAGTAAAGTATTGACTGCTTTAGCATTTGTTTCATATTTCTTCTTTTCGGCTGCATCTGTAGGAGTAGCTGAAGGAAAATTGTAGCCTGTCTCTATGATATCCCAAACATCTGTACCAAGAGATTGAAGATATGCAGTAACTCTTACCTTCCAATAGTTGAAGTTTGTCCCATCAAAAATCGGTGGCCTAGTAGATGCTTCCCTCTCGTAGTTGCTCATGATGAAAGATCTTCCTTCAAGCGATCAAGCTTCTTCAGAAGGACCTACTTCGATACCAATTGTTGAAAATAATACTGAGAGGGGGGGTGAATCAGTATTATCTAGTCCTTTTACCAAATCTTCCTTATTTACACTTTGAATTATTTTTGCATATCAGTACCGTAAAATAATGAGCATGAACAATAAAAACAGACAGTCACATCAAAGAACACCAGATATAAGGTGGAAACCCAATGTGGGTGAAAACCACCTGCTGCAATATGTCTCTATCTTCTTTCAAATTAGAAACTCCTTTTACAATGTTCTTGTACTGGTGCAGTCCTTTACCAGTACGCAGGCTGCAACCTGCAGAGAGCTACAACTCTCTCTCATTTTCCAGTCTCTCCTGGAAGGGAGCTACAACCCCCTAATTTTTTTTTTTCAAGGACCACTTTTCATAAATTTTCAAACTGGATCCATATACATCAAATGATCATCAAGTACATGTAAATTACACAGTCAGTTGCAGTAACCAGATCAACAATAACAGAACTAAACCTAGAACACTTTATCAACAGAAAAATTCAGTCAACAGAAGATCTTAAGATAGATACGCAGTTTTCCTTTTACTGGCCTGCGTAGCTACGCACTTCACCCTCTGCTTCTCTGCGTATACCCGAAGAGCTCCTTCTGCTGCACTGCGTGACCACGCACTGCTTCTTCTACTACGTTGCGTACAGTACGCACTCAGATGCACTATCGTGCCGCGTACTGCCACAGCGGTACGCACCCAGAAAGTCTATTGCGCTGCGTACTTTTACTGTGCGTACGCACCTAAACCACCGCTGCTCTGCGCACCCACGCACTGCGCCTTCGTCGCCTCTGCATACCCACGCATTGCGCCTTCGTCGCCTCTGCATACCCACGCACTGCGCCTTCGTCGCCTCTGCATACCCATGCACTGCGCCTTCGTCGCCTCTGCGTGCACACGCACTGCGTCTTTGTCGCCCCTGCGTACCCCAAATTAGGGCCGAAATACAGCCAGATGCTCAGATCTGATCTTGCACTCAAGAGATCACCCTTCACAAGTTCGCTTTCAACTTCTCTCTTATAGATCAAGCTTTTAAACCGAGAACCCAATATTTCAGATCTTAAGATATTCAATTCTCAAAAGATGATTAAGCCAAATGATCTCTTTTGCTTTATATAGGCAAGCTCTTCCTTAAATCACGGATCAATACCACGGGCCAAAACCATAATAATACAATACCGCCGGCTAAATACCAAGGGTTAGACATAAGAAACCCCACGTGTGCACGCTTTTCTGCCTTGAAGAGTGTGCACTGGGGGTACGCACCTCCTGAACGGCTGACCTGTGTGTCTGGCCGCGGTCCCTGCACAGCGTACCTGCGGGTACGCATCTTTTGAGCTGTTCTCCTGCGTACTCCTTAATATTCATCATATTGAGAGCCTTGCCATGGGTGTTGCCATCAAGTACAACATCTATAACATATAACCTCATCAGAAACATAATGCCAACAAGATTTAACAGAGCAACAAGCTCCTCATTGGAGCATGCCTTCAACACAGAAGTATCATTTGGTCAAGGTCAAGGCAAAGGAGGATCATATGCTAAAGGAAGAGGAAGAAGCCCACACAGAGGTTGAAGAAGCAGCCCTTCAAGCACAAATGGAAGAGGTAGCAATCAAAATCCAAGTCAAGGCCCAAGCCAAAATCAAGCACAAGGTCAGAGTTATGATAAATCTCAAGTTCAATGTCATTACTGTAAGAAGTATGGTCATTATGCAAATGAATGTAGAAAGAAGAAATATGATATTAGTAACAAACCAAGTGTAAATTTTACAAGAGAAAATTAGAACCATGATAGCATGTTTCTAGCTTGTAATGTAGCACAAGAAAAACAGAGTGATATATGGTATCTAGATTCAGGGTGTAGCAACCTTATGTCAGGAAACATAGAAATGTTTTCTGATCTAGATGAAAGTGTGAAATTTGAAGTGACATTAGGGACTGATAGCAAAGTCTCTGCCATGGGAAGAGGAAAAGTTAATATCCCAACAAAGAAGGGGGAGAAGAAATACATCTCTGATGTTTACTTTGTCCCTGGTCTAAAACATAATCTCATGAGCATTGGACAGCTCATGCAAAAAGGCTACAATGTCTTCTTCAAAACTGATGCGTGCACAATTTTGGATAGGCCTCCAAGCAGACAGTTGATTGTAAAGGTTCATATGACAGACAATAGAATGTTTCCCCCGAAGATAAGATCAGATTTGAAAGAAGGTGCACAAGCACAACTATCAATGAACTCACAAGAGGATGGAAGAAAAGGGGCAGCTGTCACACAAGTAGACTTTCAAGCAGAGGTAAAAGAGGAAAACTGGTTATGGCATTTGAGATTTGGACATCTCAACTTTGGAGGTTTGAATTTGCTGCATAGGAAAGGCATGGTGAAGGGTTTACCACTCATAGAAAAAAGAGATAGCATATGTGAAGGATGTATCTTGGGCAAGCAACATAGAGAGACATTTCCAACAGGAAAGTCAGTGAGGGCGAAGGCACCTTTGGAGATTGTCCACTTAGATTTATGTGGACCAAAGCAGACACCATCAATTGGTGGCAGTCACTATGTATTGACCTTCATAGATGACTACACAAGGAAGACATGGGTCTTTCTCTTAAAACAGAAAAGCGAAGTGTTTGAGCGCTTTCATCAATACAAGGCTCTTGTTGAAAAGCAAAGTAGACATTTCATCAAAGTCCTTAGGACAGACAGAGGTGGAGAATACATCTCAAACAACTTCCTTCAATTCTGCAGGGAGCATGGAATTCACAGGCAGTTTACAACAAGATATACATCGCAGCAAAATGGTGTGGCAGAAAGGAAGAATAGGACCATTATGGAGATGGAAAGGAGTATGTTAAAGGCAAAGCATTTGCCAAATGACTATTGGGCTGAAGCTGTCACTTGTGCAACATATATCTTGAATAGATATCCAACCAAAAGTGTCCAGACCATTGTTCCTGAAGAGGCATGGAGTGGAAGAAAACAAAATGTCACTCGCATGAGAGTTTTTGGATGTGTGGCTTATGCACATGTCTCGGATGAGTTGAGAAAGAAGTTGGACAACAAGGGGGAGAAATGCATATTTGTTGGATACAGTTATGAATCCAAGGCATACAAACTCTACAATCCATCAACCAAGAAAGTCATAATCAACAGAGATTTGCAGTTCATAGAAGAGGAAGAGTGGGATGGAAGTTTAGAAAAGACAGTCAATGTCAAAGCATGCATACCAAATAAGGACAGAGAGGAATTAACCACAACAATTAATTCCTCAACTCTGACTCCCTCTACTCCTATTCAAGCACAGCAATGCAGGCAGCAAGCAACGCCATCAACAAATAACAGGACAGTTTCGCACAGCCAAGCAAACGTTTCTTCAAGCACACTGCGAAGTGCGACACCAAGTGACATATCAAGCCCATCCTCAGCAAGCACAAGAAGGCCAAAATTTAGAAATTTAAATGAAATTTATGAGCAAGATGAAGTTGATAGTGGCACAGGTCTGAATTCCTTATTTGCATTATTTTGTCATGTAGATGATCCAATTCACTTTGAAGATGAAGTTAAAGAAGAAAAATGGGTTGGGGCAATGGAGGAAGAAATAGAAGCAATAGAAAGGAATGACACATGGGAGTTAGTGAGCCTTTTGAAAGGAAAACATGTCATTGGAGTGAAGTGGGTCTATAAGACCAAAAGCAACATTGAGGGAAAGATTGAAAGGCACAAAGCAAGGCTAGTTGTCAAAGGATACAAGCAGCAGCATGGAAGAGATTACGTAGAGATGTTTACGCCAGTCGCGTGAATGGAGGCAGTTCGTGCAGTTGTGGCGATTGCCGTGCAACATAAATGGATAGTGTATCAGATGGATGTAAGTCATCGTTCTTGAATGGAGTGCTGAAAGAGGAAGTGTATATCGTGCAACTGCCTGGTTATGAGATTGAAGGACAAGAAGACAAAGTATATCGATTGAAGAAAGCTCTTTATGGATTGAAGTAAGCACCGCACGCATGGTACAACAGGATAGATGCTTACTTGTTGAACAATGGTTTTGATAAATGTGACGGTTAGCCTACTCTCTACATCAAAGAGAGCGAAGGTAAGATTCTCATTGTTGTCTTATATGTAGATGATTTGAAATTTACAGGTAGTGATGATTTCCTCATCACTGATTTTAAACAAGTAATGAAGAGTGAGTTTGAAATGGCTGACTTGGGATTGATAAGATATTTTTTGGGCATAGAAGTGAAGCAAACAGAAAATGACATTTTTATCTCTCAAGAAAAGTATGTTGCAGAAATTTTGGAGAGGTTTAAAATGCAGAACAACAAGTGCGCGCCAACTCCAACTGTCATAGGGTTGAAATTGAGCAAAGAAGATTGTAGCAGAAATGTCAATCCAACATTATACAAAAGCATGATAGGCAGCCTGATGTATTTGACCACCACTAGGCCAGATATAATGTATGCAGTAAGTTTGGTGTCAAGGTTCATGGAGACACCCAAGGAGACACATTGGCAAGTAGCGAAAAGGATTCTGAGGTATGTCAATGGGACAAAACAGTATGGCATTTTGTACACAACAACCAATGATTTCAAGCTGGTTGATTACACTGACAGTGATTGGGTAGGCAGTGTCGATGATAGAAAGAGCATGACAGGATATGTTTTTCATTTGGGTTCCGGAGCCATTTCTTGGGCCTCCAAGAAGTAGCCAATAGTGTCACTGTCAACAACAGAAGCTGAATATGTCACAGCAACAGCAGCAGTGTGTCAGGAAGTTTGGATGAGAAGGATGTTGAGGGATCTATGTCATGACCAAGAGGGCACGACAACTATTTTCTGCAACAACACCTCAGCAATTGCATTGTCAAAGAATTTTGTCTTCAACAAAAGGATCGAGCATATTGATGCTAAATATCATTTTATTAGAGAGTTGATTAACAATGATGAAATTGTGTTGCAGCACTGCAGATCACAGGAACAACTTGCTGATATTTTCACAAAGCCATTGGCAGGAAAAATTTTGTTTATCTCAGAAATTGTTTGGGAATTGTCAATGGCAGCAGTTGTGATTAAGGGGGAGTGTTGGAAATAATAATCCCAACCACCGCAATAAACAGTCAAACAGGAGCCATACCTATCAGACGTACCTTTTGCAGGTTGTGTCTCAGCGTGAAGATAGAAGGACCAAAGTCAGACACGAACCATTCAGAAACTTAGAAAAGGCATTTAAAGAATTTATGTACTTAGATAAACTGATATGGGAAAGCATTAATTCAACAACCTTGCCCACATTCCAGGAACACCTGCGCGACTCTGATCACACTCAACAACAACATCAAAATTAATTTCACTTTGTCATGAATTAAATGTAAAATTGTTTGTTGACTTATATATGAATGTAAAATTCATTTTGTAATAGGTTAGACAAGAGTGTAGAAGAGTACAACTATGTAGAGAGGTTAGAGAGCAAATAGAAAAAGAGCGCAAGTCTCTGTGGAGAAAATTGTGGAGAAATTTTTGGTGGGCGCGTAAAATAGCAATTACTGTGTTTTACTGTGTAGTGTTGCGCGTAAGTTTAAATCTCTCTAAAATCTTGTTTTATTTTCATGTTCAAGAAATGAATACTAAGTTTTGTGTTGCTCCAAACCTATCTTGTTAATTTTACTACGAGTATTCTTTAATTCTCTGGAATAGTTTAGAGGTGCGCAAAATTCAAGCTTGGAAAATAGTCTCGCGGTGCGTGAAGGTAGTTCCGCAAAATCGGCCTCGTGGTGCGCGACCCTACTTTCGCAAAAGAAGCTTTGCAAAACTCATAACTCTCTGTCTCTCCCCTCCACGAAAATGAAAATTAAATTCGCGAAATATTTGCAACATTGGGTTGGATGAGAAGGTTGCAGAATTTGAAAGGGTAATGTTACTCGACCAGGAAAGCAGCAGAGAGAGTAGAGTTATAGGAATTTTTGGGCTTGGGGGTGTTGGAAAAACCACCCTAGCAAAGGAGATCTTTAACTGTGGAAGATAAAATTACAAGAAAACTTGCTTTCTGTTTGATGTCAGAGAAAACGTAGCCAGAAACGCTTTAAAATCCTTGCAGACTAGGATTCTTAGTGACTTTGGTATAAAAGAGAATGTGCAAATAGACGGCACTGCTGATGGTATATAGAAGCTGAGAAGGTATCTTAAATATTCTCATGCTTTCTTAATTTTAGATGATGTGGATCATCTTCAGCAAGTGGAAGCATTACTTTTACCGGTAAAAGATGTGGTTGAGCAAGGTAGCTTAATTCTAGTCACATCTCAGAATAAGGATATACTTACAAGCTCAGGGATTGCAGAGTCTTCCATTTTCAAGTTAACAGGGCTCGACCAAGGTTATTCCCAAGAGCTATTCTACTGCCATGCATTCAACCATCGATA
The DNA here is from genome assembly GCA_000404065.3 of Pinus taeda. Taxonomy (NCBI): domain Eukaryota; kingdom Viridiplantae; phylum Streptophyta; class Pinopsida; order Pinales; family Pinaceae; genus Pinus; species Pinus taeda. The sequence continues at coordinate 25,288 of APFE030895170.1, forward strand.
TTCTCCTATAGAATTTGAACAAGTGGTCATAGAATTCCTCGAGGCAAAATTCTTCCCCACGATAAACTAGCTACACTCAAAATTAGCTACGACGGTCTTGATAAAATAGAGAAGCAGATTTTCTTGGACATTGTGTGTTTCTTTATTGAAGAAGACAAAGATACAGCTATCAGAATATGGGATGGAACGGAGTGGGGAGGATGGCTTGCTCTTCGAAACCTGGAGAGCACGTGTCTCATGGAAATAGACGATCCAAACTGTATAAGAATGCACGACCACGTGAGAGACCTGGGCAGAGATATTGCGGAGAGTGAACCTCCGGAATGGACACTTCGCCTTTCATGCCCGACCCACGACCTTTGGCTTCTGTTCTACAAATCAGTCATATGTATTTTGAAGCTTTAGACCCATATCAAAAATAATGTTTTTGTCAAAGTTGCGCCTAATGTTTTGAATTCTTAACCTTTGCAAGGATGTCCATCTTGGGTACAATGATTTGTGGTTTGATGGTAAGTCTATTTGGGCGAAGACTCGGAGATCGTAGTTCAAATCTCATTGAGTACACTGGCCTGTTGTGGTGGATTCTAGAGAAGCAGATTCCCCACCCTTGCCTTCGCAGCATGAGAGTCCCACTTTGCTAAAACTATAGGATCTTAGTATATCGACTTGCAGGTAGTTGGATGTAATCTTGGTGTTATATGTTGGGGATTTTTCTAGTAAAATCCCAAAACCAAACAAAATTGACTGAATACAGAGCAATGCTCTGTTTTTCTCCTCAGGATCTTTTGCACATGGAAGTAAATAAAATTTCTGAGAGCAGAGATTTTTCACACCAATAAAACATTTATATTCATTAATAAAAAGCCTGATACATATTTCTTCCTCTTTCTCAAAGGGATTTACCAAGAACTTTCACCAAAAACAAAATTACTCTGCCTTTTTCACAAATGATTTTTACACTGCTGCGTAAAATCTTCATTCACTGCTATGTGAAAAGTTTTTACATTTACTACTGTAGAATACAAATTCTTACATTGATTTACTGATGTAAAAACATTTTTTTTCATATGCTGTTGTAATACTCAAAGATTTCATAAAATCTCCAGCACACAAACCATCACAAAAAAAATTTCCTCATGTTGCTGCGTATTTCAAAATGTCTTCATTTAAAAATTAATCCTCACTCTGATTTCGCAACCCTGCTCTGGTTCCGCACTGCTGTGCATTAGTTTTTCTCTCTGCTTCTGCGAGCCCTTTCTTCCCTTGTTTTCTATTTGCTGCAGCAAAAACCAAGTTTCTTCTCCACCCGTGTGCAATTACAATGTGTTTTAAAAAGGTCAACGCTCACACATTATATATGGGTTAACAAAAAAAATACATGTCGTATGAAAACTTTAAATATTTTACCTAAGTCTATGACAAAGTATTAAATGCATTAAATGAAACGGGCGGTAAAAACAAAAACTAATGTTCTGGCAGGTTGAATGAGATCCTGGTCCGTTGACTTGATCGGACGCAATTCGGGTCCTACAGCCACACAACCCAAACGATGTTTAATGTTCGGGGAATGGGCAGTTTTGGAGTTGTACACTAGACGCATGGCAGCAAGTCAGGGTGTTCGGAGGCCCTCTGAAAAATACAACTTTTGCGTGAAGGCAGTGCGGGGAAGATACCGGTGGTTTTGCTGGGGTTAATGCCGCGGGGCTGTTCAACTGTTATGGCAGTTGAAATTATGATTTCAACACTCCCCTTTAATTTCAACTACTAGGCATTCAGTCATACCCAAACATTTTCTCAAAAACTCGAAGCTTTTCTGGTCCAATGGCTTGGTCAAAATGTCTGCAACCTGTTCCTGAGTCCTGCAATGTACTAAGACAATTTCTCCATTGCTCACCAATTCCCTGATGTAATGAAATCTTGTGTCAATGTGTTTCATTCTCTTATGAAACATTGAATTCTTTGATAATGCAATAGCTGAGCTATTGTCACAAAAAATCACTGTTGCTTTTGCCTGCTCTTCGCCTAAGCTCCTCAACATCCTTCTTATCCAAACTGCTTGACATGCTGTTGTTGTAGTTGCCACATATTCTGCCTCTGTTGTAGACAATGCTACAATGGATTGCTTCTTAGAAGCCCATGAAATGGCTCCTGAACCCATGTGAAAGACATAACCGGAAGTGCTTTTCCGATCATCTACACTTCTAGCCCAATCACTATCAGTGTACCCAACTAAATCTGAACATTCTGAGACAGTATATAAGATGCCAAACCTTTTAGTACCTTTAACGTACGTCAGAATCCTCTTTGCTGCCTGCCAATGTGCTTCCTTTGGCCTCTCCATGAATCTGGAAATCAAACTAATAACAAACATTATGTCAGGTATAGTTGCAGTTAAATACATAAGGCTGCCAACTATGCTCTTGTACAAACTAGGATCAAAATCCTTGCTGTTGTCCTCTTTGCTGAGTTTTAATCCCAGGAGTGATTGCTGTCTTGCACTCTTGCATATTAAATCTGCCCAACACTTCATTTACATATCTTGCTTGTGAGATGAAAATTCCATTTTCATTTTGATCTACTTCTATTCCTAAGAAGTATCTCAGCAAACCCATGTCAGTCATTTCAAATTCCTCTTTCACGACTGCTTTGAAATTTTCAATGAGGTAGTCATCATTACCTGTAAAAATCACATCATCAACATACAACACAACAATTAGCAATTTACCATCCTTTTCTTTGATGTAGACGGTGGGTTCTCCCTCACATTTGTCAAATCCATTTTCTAGTAGATAGGAGTCTATCCTACCATACCATGCTCTTGGTGCTTGCTTTAGCCCATAAAGAGATTTCTTCAATTTGCACACTTTCTGCTCTTGACCTTTTTTCTCATAGCCTAGAGGCTGTTCAATATAGACCTCCTCCTTCAACACTCCATTCAAGAATGCTGACTTCACATCCATTTGGTAAATTTTCCACTTGTTTTGTGCTGCTATGGGCAACACTGCTCTCACGGTTTCCATTCTTGCAACCGGTGCGAAAGTTTCCTCATAATCTTTCCCATACTGCTGCTTGTATCCCTTGACAACCAGCCTTGCCTTGTGTCTTTCTATCTTGCCTTCAGAATTGCACTTGGTTTTGTAGACCCATTTAACTCCAATGACTTCCTTACCTTTTGGTAGCTCAACCAAATCCCATGTTTTGTTTCATTCTATGGCATTCATCTCCTCATCCATAACTTCTATCCATTTCTTATCTTTAATTGTATCTTCGAAATGAATAGGGTTATCAACATGACAATACAAGGCAAATAAGGAATTCATTCCTTCATCATAAATGTCACTTAAATTTTTGAATTTCTTACATCTTTCATTTGGTGTGCAAGTGCTTGAAGATGCACTTGAATTTCCACTTTGTGGTGTGCTTGGAGAAGCACTTTCATTTATCCTCAAGGGTGTTCCTTGCTGTCCTTGTGTTGGCGCTGCTGTTTGGGGATGTATTTCAGCCATCTCTTCATCATTTTCATCATGAGACAAACAGTTTTTAACATTAACTGTTTTCTCTATGCTTCCATCCCAAGCTTCCTCCTCAATGAACTGAACATCTCTGCTCACAAAAAACTTCTTGGTAGATGGGATATACAACCTGTAAACTTTGGAGTCCTCACTGTATCCAATGAAAAGACATTTCTCCCCTTTGTTGTCCAACTTCCTCCTTAGCTGATCTGGAATGTGTGCATAAGCCACACATCCAAAAACTTTCATGTGGGTGACTCCTTGCTT